>CATIWK010148755.1:0-10789 GCA_949634005.1 Mallotus japonicus | reverse complement strand
TGTTGCTGCTAAAGCTATGGGAACCACCTCTATTGACTTGTATAACCATGTTTTGTTATTAAACAATGTATTATATATACCTAATGCTTATAAGAACATCATCTCTATTTCTAGTATGACTAGAAAAGGTTACAAATTTTTATTTGAAAGAGATGTATGTACTATCTATTATGATAATGAGATAGTTGGCATGGGTTATATTTTACATGGTCTTTATTATGTTGATAATAAATCTAATAACAAACATTTTCCAACCAATCTGAATGTTGTGAATACAATGCTAATTGAAAATGCCTCTAATCTAAAATATCTTTGGCACTTGCGATTAGGTCACATTATGGATGATAAAATCACAAAGTTGGAAAGGATGTGAATTTTTAGTAATCTTGAATCCGCATCCAATCCTACTTATGAGGCTTATATCCAAGGCAAGATGACCAGATCACCATTTGTTGGACAAATGGAAAGAGCTATAGAAATTTTGGAAATCATACATAGTGATGTATGTGGGCCATTCAATCAAATGGCAAGAGGTGGATTCTTCTACTTTATTACCTTTATAGATGATCTATCAAGGTTTGGACATTTGTTTTTGATGAAACATAAAAGTGAATCCTTTGAAAAGTTCAAGGAATTCAAAGTCCAAGTAGAGAACCAAATGGGGAAAAATATTAAAATCCTTCGATCAGATTGAGGAGGTGAATACTTAAGTACCCAATTTATGGAGTTCCTTAAGGAACATGGCATTATATCACAACTTATTTCACCCGGAACACCTTAACTTAATGGTGTGTCTGAGAGGAGGAATCAAACTTTATTGGATATGGTTCGATCAATAATGAATTATACATATTTATCTATTTTCTTTTGGGGTTTTGCATTGTAAACTACCGTTTACATTTTAAACCGCGTTCCATCTAAGTCTGTTTCAACCACACCATATAAGATATGGCATGGTAAGGCGCCAAGTCTTAAACACATTAAGATTTGGGGATGCCCAGCTTATATTGAAAGATTGAAAAAAAATAAATTAGATGCAAGGTCAATTCAAGGAAGATTCATTTGTTATCCTAAAGACAGTTTAGGGTATTATTTCTATCTTCCTGTTGAACAAGTTATTGTTGTAAGCAGAGATGCCATATTTCTTGAGAAAGAGTTTCTTCAAAAAGGTGGCAAAGCAAAGAACATAGCATTAGAAGAAGAGTCTTCTAATGATGCCAATCAAGTTTATCAAATGGATATTGAACAATCACAAGAGCCTAATCCCATTGAAAATATCATCACACCAACTCCTAGAAAGACAGGTAGGGTATCTCATCCACTGGAGAGATACGGTTTTCTGCATGATATACAAGAGTTGTATATGCATAAAGAAGACAATCGTGATGATGATCCTACAACATTTGAAGAGGCTTTATTGGATAAAGATTCTTCAAAGTGGCTTGAAGCTATGAAATCCGAAATGGATTCTATGTACACAAACCAAGTCTGGACACTTGTTGATCCACCTGAAGCTATTGTACCTATAGGTTGCAAATGGACCTTCAAGAGAAAGATTGGTCCAGATGGAAAGGTTGATACATATAAAGCAAGGCTTGTAGCGAAAGGGTTTCACCAAAGGCAAGGAGTTGACTATGAGGAAACCTTCTCGTCGGTAGCCATACTTAAATCCATTCGGATACTTCTTGTCATTGTTGCACACTATGATTATGAGATTTGGCAAATGGATGTCAAAACTGCTTTTCTCAACGGGTATGTTGAGGAGGAGATCTATATGGAACAACCTAAAGGTTATGAATCTACGGAAGGTTCCAAAGTGTGCAAGCTTAATAGATCTATTTATGGTCTAAAGCAAGCTTCAAGGAGTTGGAATCATCATTTTTATAAAGCCATACGATCATTTGGTTTTATAAAAAATGAAGATGAGCCTTGTGTGTATAAGAAGGTTAGTAGGAGCCAACTCACTTTCCTAGCATTGTATGTAGATGATATTTTATTAATTGGGAATGATATTAGCATGCTTACAAATGTGAAACTATGGTTGTGTGAAACTTTCTCCATGAAAGACTTAGGGGAGGCTACCTATATTCTTGGTATTCAAGTATATAGAGATAGATCGAAAAGAATGATAGGTTTATCCCAAAGTCTTTACTCGAAAAAGGTGTTGAAGAGATTCAACATGCTTGATTCCAAGAGAGGATTGTTACCTTTTAGGCATGGTATCCATTTATCCAAAGGGATGTCACCAAAGAAACCTGAGGAAATGGAGCAAATGGCCAAAGTTCCTTATGCTTCGGCTATAGGAAGCTTAATGTATGCTATGTTGTGTACAAGGCCTAATATTGCCTATGCTGTTAGTGTGACTAGCAGGTTTCAATCTAATCTAGGTTTGGAACACTGGATAGCAGTTAAGGGAGTCTTTAAGTACTTGTGAAGGACTAAAGATTTGATCTTAACTTATGGAGGAGGTGATCTGCAAATGGATGGTTTCACAGATTCTGATTTCCAATCAGATATTGATGATAGAAAGTCTATCTCTGGGTTTTTTTTTATCTATAATGGAGGTTCAATGAGCTGGAAGAGTTCCAAGCAAGGTGTCACTGCTGATTCCACTACAGAAGCCGAGTATATAGCTACATCAGATGCCACTAAAGAAGCTGTTTGGATTAAGAAGTTCGTTTCAGAACTAGAAGTTGTTCCTTCTATTGAGTCGCCGATTCCTCTCTATTGTGACAACAATGGAGCCATTGCTTTGGCAAAGGAACCGAGGTCTCATAAGAAATCCAAACACTTTGAAAGGCATTTCCATATTATCAGGGAACTTGTTGGAAAAAGCAACATAGTCGTGCAAAAGGTAGCTTCAGCCGACAATGTGGTTGATCCACTGACTAAGGCGCTGACTCAGTTACAGTTAGACCGTCATCTTGAGAAGATGGGTCTTAAATATTGTAATGAATGGAGCTAGTGCTGTTGGGAGATTGTTAGCATAGATGTGCCCTAGTGCCATTCTAATAATGTAAATTGACATTGTAAATTATCTCTAATGGCAATAAGATATTCATTTAAATAAAGTGTTTATTTATTTGAGTATTTACCCTTTAGCATAATATTAAATAAATTTATTATCAAGAGTTGATAATATGAGTTAGAAATTTATTTAGTACATATGCTATAAATAGTTCATAGTCATATAATTGATATTTGGGTAATATTAATTAAATTATCACCTCTGTCTATTTTCCGTGATTAGTATATGATACTAATAGTGGGAGGTAGTGAGTCTCATGCTACTTGATTTGAGATATCAGAATAGACATGTGGATACTTATGGGATGGATGGATCGAACAATGACGTTAGATTAATGATCGCATGGATATTCACTTATAGTCAATGATCATAATCTAGGTCATAATGGTGCATATAGTCCTTTGACTTGAGGTGACACGGTTATCCACATTCGAGTGGCTAGAGTTTGCTATCACTTACATACTCGTGTTAACGACACATGGGTATATGGCGTATGGTGGCTCTAGTTAGTCAAATGTAGGGATGAGTGTTCGACCAAGATAGGATTCATTATCTGGAGTGAATCGGAATAAGATACAGAACAATCTAAGTCTTTTCTTGATGAATGAGTTCCTGGCCAGGACAAACATAACAGTCTGAAAGAGTTTCAGTACTAGAAAGAGTTTTTAGTATTTGTTATGTTTTATCAAGAATAGAACTTAAGATGAGTTTAAGTGATATAGCTATTAGAGTTTGACTAATCCTTGACTCTAGGCTATGTCAGAATCTTTTAATGAAGGGATTTTAGTACATGGTAATTATAACCAAAAGGTTCATGTGAATTAATAAATACATTAATATCTAATTGGGTAGTTGTAATATCGATGCTAGGGATCACTTACAACTTATAAGAACTAAATGTGAACAATTGGGATTTTCATATTTAGACATGAAAGGAGTTTCAAATGATGTCAAGTGTTGACATTATGTTCTCATTGCCAATTTGACATGGACCTAGTAAGTCACACCTAAAAGGTTTTAACAAATCTCTATCTATATTAATCTAATTATTGATTAAAAAGTTTAATCAATTAATTGAGACTAATGAAATTGGATTTATGCTTAATGCAATGATTCTAGCATATCATGAAATCTAATTTCATTAAAAGGTTTTATTATTAATTTATGCTTAATTAATATGAAATATTAATTGAGATATTAAATTAATAAAGGATATATGTTGTTTCTTATTTACTTGGATTAAACCCAAGAGTTGTGGATACAAGCCCAAAAGAGTTTTGGACTAATAACTAATCCAAGTAACTAATCCATTCACATTGTTTAAGTCTACTTATTTGATGGATTGAGTTTTGGATCAATAGTTGATCCAATGGAATAGCCCAACTCCATTAAGTAATATATTTGATTTTGATAAATCAAATATTAAGAAAATAAATTAATTGACATGTGGAAGTCAATTGTGCTATAGAGAATTACAAGAGTTGTAATCTCTACATCCTCCACTGAGAAAATAATTGACTTATTAAAGTGTTAATTAATCCTTACTTGTAGGACATTAATGATGTCATTTTCCACTAAGTATATCTCCAACCAATAATATCTAAAAAGTATATTTGGATATCAATTGAAGGTTGGTGAGTGGAAAAAGATGGGATTTTCATATAAGAAAGAAAAAAGAAACATATGTAAAAAAAAATACAAGAAAGATTAACGTTTAGAAAAAGCTTTTGAGAGGATCAAAGAAGAAAAAGCTAGAGAGGATTCAAGCTTTCAATTTGATCAAGTCAAGAAGGAGATTTGCTTAAAGCTTGGTGTTTCAAGCTAGAGGTCTCAAAATTGGGAGACTTGAAGTTGATTCAAGAGTTGAATCAAGAAGCCAACCATTGTAGTAGATTAATTGTGGTCATCACCAAACTTGGGAAACTAGTAAGTTTCTTAAAACTTAGAAATCCTAGGTTGTTGATTTCTTGTATTTGTGCTGCCATGATGATTAGTTATGTGTTAATTGCAATTTGGATCATAGGATTGGAATTTCTTGATAAGATCAAGGATTATGTTGTGTAAATTTTTTAAAATTACCTAACTAAACATTAGATGTTTTAGTTGCATAATCAATTCCTAACATTATAACCTTTTTAAAAAACTAGCTAAAGTTTAATAACCATTGGAATAATTTACCCCAACAAGAAAATGGTAGTTGTGGCACTAGTGGTGGTGGAACAGGCAGCGGTGGAGGTGGAGGAGCAGGAGGAGGGTCGCTTATTAAAGTGCTTAAAGCTAGTTTGCAGCTACCAAAAGCACAGCAACAACAAGAGACAAGTTCTACAGGACTACTTAGGCCATCAAAAAGCAAACACATGGTATTTTGGTCATTTCATACGTATTTAACAGCTATTTGACAAAAAACATAACAGAAAGACTATTTAATTTATTTCTATAAAATTGAGGGACGAAGAAATATATTTTTTAAAAGTGAGAGACCAATTAATATAATAGAGCAAACCACAGGGGAAAATAGTAATTTTCCCCTTTTATTTTGCTCTTGGAAAGAGCTATTATTTGTTTTGCTCTGAGAAAGAGCTATTTTGCACACTAAGAAAGAGCTAAAGATAACAGTACCATCGGGTTACTTGTGAAACACAGTGGGATTGTTAATACTTCATATTTAGTCCGTGATATAAGGGTTCATAACTTTAAATACATAAGGACAAGAATTATTATGCCCTAATGTTCAAAAAATATTCATTGTATGGAATACGACTACTAATTTATAATGTGAAAATTTTAGGGAAAAAACCATATTTTGAATTATGGAAAGAGTGTATACACAATAATTAAATAATAATTAAGGGTTAATGAATTCCGTTTTTTTTATATGTTGCTAATCACATTTCCATGCAGTTTTTCCATTATTATTATTTTGACATTTATGATTCATTTTGCTTTATCAATTTTATATCTATCGTACCTATTTTTGTTTCTTAGTTGCTCATTGGATAATTTCCTTTCGAAATTACTCACATTCTCTTTTTTTTTTTGTATTTTTCCAGTATATATATTTTTGCATTTTATAGCTCATATATAGTCTAGATGGCAGTTTAGTGGACTACTATAACCTTTGAGGTGACTGAGGTTGAGACTCTTATCCGATATATTATCTACCATGATATCGACGCCAAGTTTGCTTTCGGCATCTCCGTTGAGCCTATAGGTGTAGATGTTTGCATGTCTATAGTGCTTAATGAGCACATGGATGACATGTGTACGGCGGTGCAAGTTTTTTACATGACAGATTTTGGGGTTCAGGTCTCTTTGACCTGGGTTTGATCTGATAGTGATGGACTACTCTTTTTGCTTTTTGCTTGATGCCTACATTACCTCTTGAGCTGTGATATTTCTTTTTACTTCAAATTTGGGAGAGATTTGTGATGCTAGGGCTATGGATGTGCTTATGGGTAGTGCACATCTATGGGCTCAACCTGTGAGGTCTACTTTTCCAAAGAAGATTGTCAGAACAGTATTGGTAATAATTATTTTGGTTTTGTAGTTGTACAACCCGTACACTTTTACTAATGTATCTCAGAACAAGTACTGTTTGTAATAAGTAACAATAATATATGTACATATGATATATGTGTGTGTGTGTGTGTGTATATATTCAATTAGTTGTAAGGAATGTGAATGTTACTTGCCAATGATGGATTATTACCATATGTATATTGAGTTATGTATGTAAGATGATTTAATATAGGTTTGATAGATGTGAGATTAATCTATCAATGCTTCACACCATCATTCTTCATATGGATGGGATTTGCCCTAGGGAGATGTCGGGGTGGGGTGTTCATTACAACGTCTTCCGTGTCCATCAACAAAAATTTGTTCATTAAATTTTTCTCAACTATTTCAATAACTATATTTTATACTATTTTATGTTTTTTTATTTAAGCATATATACATTTCATCATCTTTTCCAGTTCTTCTTTTTTATAATTTAATTCACCAAATAACAATTTATTGCTAACATTTTATGTTAAATTATATTTAGCATAGTTACTTTATAATTTACGAGAGATGGAGAATTACCATTAAAAATACATCCAAGTTCATATAAAAACATAATTTTTAAATGATTTTCAGAAATAAAATATATTATTAATATTTAATGGTGTTTCAAATTGATAAGCAATATCATATGAAAATTTTTTCCAGTGATCTTCTAATAATTTTTTTGGGTATGAAACTTCATAATAAAGAATATGTATGTAAAAAATATGTATTACAAATAATTGTTTTAATTGATTGGATGTTGCCCAATATGATGCCTCAAATAAAGTTTTATGTCATTCTTTATTATTACCAATTATTCATAGTGTTTTACATGCTGATTTATAAATAGGACAAAAAATATTATTAATTGTTTTGATCTCATTATAATAAGTTTCTCCTTTAATTATGTTAAACAACATTCATAAATAATATAATTCTCCTGCATTTGGATGTATATAACTTATTCTACTAATGCTTTTTTGTTTCTTCCAACGTGTCCAAATTTTTTCTTGATTATTCTAAATTCATTGTGTAGGAAAGTTTATATATATTTCAATGCTTGTACATCTTCATATACTTTATTTGTTTCCATCCGTTTAGTAAATATAGTTTTTTTTTGTTGTTTTCTCTGGCTAATATATTAATACTGTTTTAATTTCCATAAAAAAATAATGTTTTGTATATTAGGTAAATGTATTTGCAATATTTTTACAGTTGGATTTCTTGCAAGAATCAGGAATTCAAATATTCTCCCTGCAACTTCATAAGCTTATAAATATCTACAATCTAAATATATTTTTATTTCGTCTATGTGCTATTCTTCATTATCTGTAGGGTTTTTTTTTTTTTTTTGCATTTTTAATCAATATTCTTATTCAGTCATGATTGTTACTAAAATATTTTGAATAAATATTTAATTAACATTATTCTACTACAACTTTTAACATTCATATGTGTTCCATATTTAAGTAGCAAAAATAAATTATGTTGTACAACATATGAATCAGTAATTTGTATGCCATCTTTGGTAAAATACATGTGTTTATGTCTTCTATATTTTATAAAACCTTTATCATCAATTACTGTTTCATTTTGTAAGGGTTTAGGAAAATGTTTTGAACATTGATTGTTTTTCACACATTGTGATTGAGGATTTAATGAATCGCTAGGTCCAAAAATCATATATTTTGTAACAATGTTAAAAGCAGCTAAATTAATATTTTTATTTGAAATTTCAAAAGAAATTTTTTCATCTATTAATTTTGGTGTATTCAATTTATGATCTTTATCAAGCCATATTAAAATATGTACATGTGACAACTTTTTTTTTTTTTTGAAATTTAGTAGAATACAACCATACAATCGTTTTACCAAAATATATATATATATATATATATATTTTTTGTAATGTCATTCATAAGTAGTTGTAATTTTTGGTAAAATATTCTACAAGTAATTTGAAGAATATTTCTATATTTTTTATGACCAATTATTTTCACAGCTTCATAAATTTTAGGGCACTATAGATTACTCGTAAATATTTTGAGCAAATAAGGTTGTCCATAATATTTACAAATTGACATAGCTTTATGATAATTTAAATAAATATATCTTGGACTTTTGTGTAAGTTTTAGGTAAAATTGTTAAATTTTCTAAATCATTTGCATTAATATCTTTTTTATATAATGCATCTTTAATTCCTTTAAAAATTTTAGATCTTAATAATTTTTTTTATTATTTCTAATATAATTTAATTGTGTTTCTTCTATACATACATATGTACCTTCCATGAACTATTATAATAATTTTCCACCATTTAATATCATTTGCCTTCATTTGTCCTTATTTGTAATATAAATACATAAAATTATCTCATAGTAATGTATTGTCTTTTAATATTTTTTATTTGAATGATTAGTATAATAAGAAATATTAAGATGATATCTATCTTCTTTGTAAGAAAATAATATTGGATATTGCATTGATATAAAAAGAGGATGTAGATCACTGACTGGGTTAAATATTTTCAAGGTCACCCAACTATATTCTTGTTACAGTTTAGTTACTAAACTTTAATTTGTTTCCTTTTGATCACCTAACTTTGATTTTGTTTCAAAAAGGGTACTATCCAGAATTTTTAGTCCTTGAACTTTATCTTTTTCAATTTAGTCCAGAATTACAAAGAATCTTAGAAATTCATTCTCTCACCTTTTCCACGACTCTAATACACTAAAAGTAAAGCATGTTCTTACTAGGTGGAATCAAGGAGTTACTTAAGGAATAAGAAAGATGAGTGTTGATATTCAGCAGTCCTCCAAAAGTGGTCTGATGATGAAAGTCTTCTATTGACTACATAGAGGATAACCTTGCAAAAGGCTATCCACAACGTGCTTCTAAAGTTGCAACCTCTAAAACCATGAAATGAGCATCCGAATTAGTGAGCCGGATGCCTGAACACTGGAATCGGGAGCCCAAATCATTGAATCGAAAGCTCAAAAGACAAAACCCTTTTCTAAAACGTCCTAGTAAGGGTTCTACTTTAAAAACCATACCTTAGGTTTGAAATCGGGACTTAAAAACTTTGAACTAAGGTTTTAAGAAGCTGAACTGAAGTTTCTAAGGTCCGGTTGACCGGTTTAGAGCCTGAATCATGCTTAAACGTCCGAAAAACCCTGAGAATCCTGAAGAACTCACCGAACTGGACCTAGTAGACCCAAAAAGACCCTTAGAACTTCAAAGATTTGAAAAATGACCTAAAATTAACCTGAAAACATAATGGAGCTGACGAATATGCGTGGGTTTTAAAAAACCCATGCGATTCGACAATCCACGCACGTGGATCGATTATTCATGTGCGTGGTTTAAACCCACAGACGTTGATCATGTAAACCACGCGTGTGGGTTCTCACGTGGATCTGACTTTTCTTTAAATTAATCATTTCTAAATATTCAGAGGATTTTTGGCATATGTTTTAATAATATTATATTATCTTGACGATTTTTAGGACCTTCTTAGTGACTTAATTAAGCAAAAAACATTAAAAAAAAAACTCTTGTTTTAAGCCTCAAACCCCTTATAGTAGGGTGATCGACTCGTAGAAACCCGTTTTCCAAACACTTTAAACCCAACAATCTCTTTTTTTTTCTTAGCATTTATATCCAAAGTCCGAATCCAACCACATCTAAGTCAAATCATGCATCAAGGGTAAACCCTCTCAGAGCCCATTTAATTATTTTTAAATAAAATTTACATTTTTAATCATTTTGCATATATTCTTCTACCCATTTTTTCTTTTATTTTTATTTTCAACTTTTTACTTTATTTTATTTTTATTATTTTTTCTCATTTTTCATCATTTACATCATTATTTTGCATTTTTCTCATTATTTTATTTTTGTATTAAATTTGTGATTTTGGTGACTATATGTGAAGTAGTAGTTTGATGGTGGTGTGGAGATGGAGGAATATATTCGTAACTCTTTGTTTATTTGTTTAATATTTATTTTTTTAAATATTGCATTTTTTGTGATTTTTTTGACATTTCCATTACCATTTTCACCATAAAGTTTGTGTTAGTGATATGCACTAGGTCAATCATGTATGACCATGTTTTGACTTTATCATTTTATGAAAAAAGAGGCATTTTTCATTATCATTTTATATTATGATAATTACTTGAATAGTTAATTCATTCTAAGGCCATCAAGTA
>CATIWK010148747.1:0-24529 GCA_949634005.1 Mallotus japonicus | reverse complement strand
TATTTAATGCCAGTCTAGTTCGAGGTTCTAATTTATTCCCCTACTAGTAAATTTGTTTTCTAAAATGAATTTGAAGCCAGTAAGCCAATGAGAATCTCTCGCAATTGTTCGTCCTTGCCAGCCTCTCCCTCAATTCAAACTCTGTCTCTCCTATGCTGTTTACTGATTTTTTGTCTTAGAATCTTTGAACCCATTTTCATTCATTTTGGAATGCTTTTAGTGGATGCTTTCCCATTCAACATTGTTTCATTGCTTTGCAGTGTGTGAAAGGACTGTAGAATAAATAACAGAAGGCTCGAGTTGTTCAATGTGGTGTATATACTTTTTATGATGTTTTTGATGATGTAGATTTTGTTGACATTTTAGCCATGAAAATTGAATTTTGTTTGTTAATTGGGTCATGTTTAACCCCTAAATGCTACCAAGGCATAGTTTTGATTGAGAGCTGTAAACTCAACGGTATTAAAAAGGTTATTAATGACATTTAGATTCCATGTATGTATGCAATCTCTATTGTTTGTATATAAACCTAGTCCATGAAATTGAAGAGTTTCTTTGGAAATAAAAAAAATCATGGAAGTCCTTATTCAATGAAATGAGGAATTTAATGAAAACCAAGCTATTAGAAGGGAAAGAGAGGAGTTAGGAAGAGGATTTCTGCTAAAGATATCCTTGCATTATGATGTAGAATGGCTTGCTGGCTAGCATATAGATTGGAATTTTATGGAAGGGAAAGAGAAGAGTTAGGAAGTTGAGATCTGCAGTTATTTTGCAGGTTTTTAGATCTGGTTAAGTAAAGTGATAAAGAACACTTGGATTTCAAGCATCACATGTTTAGGATCTGTTTGGCATTGCTGAGGAAAACCCAACTTTTAGAAATTTGAATTTTTTTTTTTAATGAGCAGGGTTTATTATGCATGTTCCCTTAGTTATATTCCAAAAGCAGCCATAAAGAAAGAAAGAGGTTTCTACTGCATCACCAAACACCCTATTAGCTTGTTTCACATTGAGATAGCTAAAATCTTTTCGTAAAGCATCATTTTAGATGCTGTAATTGAAAAGCTGTTTGAAATTGCTGTTAAGCTTTTTGAAGTATTTATGACTCAAGATTGTCAAATTTACTTTAAAAGTATTTGTTTAATTATTAGCATTTAGCAGTTCATGAAGGAACTTCTTTTAACCGCATCGCCAATAGCAATGTTGGACAGACCCTTACAAGTCTTTAGACATCAGTCCTAGGCTTGAATTGTGCCATGCCATTGAAACTGCCACAAAAAATGGAACGTTTATGAAATATAAGCTGAAAATTGAACTAGATGCATTTACGAACATTGATCTTTCTAGGCACATTGATCGTGAATCTCGAAGACAATGTTCTCATAAACTAATCTTAATATTCTAAGGATTTACACTTCTGAAGAAAACTAAAAGCCTTCAATAAAAGCATCTGGAATGTTGTTCTAGCACTGCTGGAAATTGCAAAAATACCCTGACTTAGGATATCATACCAGCAGCTAACTTATAAAAATAAACATGCTTGTCAGACTAAGGTGCTGGATAGTGTCCTAAATAAGCCGCATATAGAGTTCAAGATGCTTGATAATGTCCCAGATAAGCCACATGTAAATTTTAGACTATAAAGTTTGTCAAGTTTTATATTTGATTTTTTTTTTTTTCAAGTTTCATGTTATCTACATCATTGTACGTCATTGTTGTTGATGATTTTTCTTTGCATTAATTTCATGACTTCTTTTGAGCAGATATTTAACTGATCAGCTCCAGAAAATTCAAATCGTAAATGAAGTTAATAAGGTGGGTGGGTGATATCTTTTCTCTTCTTTCTACTTTAGCTTTGTGATAAAATCATCCATGTTCCCTCACCCCACCCCCAACACACGCATTTTGTCTACTATTTTTAAAATTATCTTCTATTTGAAAGGATTTTGTCATTGAGGCACTGAGATCGATAGCAGAGTTGATAACCTACGGTGATCAGCATGACTCAAACTTTTTTGAGTAAGAAATCTTAATTCTTAATATTCATTTCATATTTGAGTTTTTAGTACAAATAATTTATGCCTTATTGTACCCTCTAGATATTTTATGGAGAAGCAAGTCATGGGGGAGTTTGTACGAATTCTAAAGGTCAGTAGAACGGTGTCTGTTTCACTTCAATTGCTGCAGACAATGAGCATTATGATTCAGAATCTTAAATCTGAACATGCAATATGTAAGTTGGTTTTTGGACAAAAACTTCCTTAAGTAAGCTCTTTTGCATTTTTTTTATTTCTAAAATATTTGCTCCCAAGCTAAGAAGGGGCCTCTTAACAAACTTTAAAATTTTTTGCAGATTACATGTTTAGTAATGAACACATAAACTTCTTAATTACTTACTCGTTTGACTTTCGCAATGAGGAGCTATTGTCTTATTACATTTCATTTTTAAGGTATGTTTCTGTCATTTGAGTTCTTCTGGTTGCAATTAATCATTTCTATATTTTATTTTCCAAATCTTGACCTCTGATGGCAATTTTGTGAACTACTAATGGCATATTTTTTGTTTCATGAAGAGCAATAAGTGGAAAGTTGAACAAGAACACTATTTCTCTGCTTGTTAAGACTGAAAATGTAAGTTTGTCTTTTTTCTAGTTTTGATTGCTCTATGATAATTTGTCTTTTTTCTAGTTTTGATTGCTTTATGATAATCGAATCATTTGTTTTTTATTCTTCTATGTTTTTCTGTGTCTTGATCAAGCTAGTTTTCTCTTTCATCTTGCCTGTGCTTTTCATAATGCTACCTTAAGAATGTCCCAAGTAAAGACAACAGTCAATAAAGACTTGGTATACATGGATGGGTAATCCCTTAGTGTTTTCTATGCACAACACTCTATTGATCAATTTGACCAAATAACACATTGAACAAGTTCCTGGAGCAACACTACTTATTCTATTTGAGCATTAATTGTCGTCTGACTATCATTGTTATTACAGGGCATATGCCTGGTGTAGAGATTCTACTCAGAAAGCAGTACATGAGTTGATGCCTAGACTTTTTTTTATCTACCCTAATCAAGTTTTAGCTGTTCTGCAGTCCTGTTGAATTGTATATATCATTCAGATAAACTTGTTATGGAAGTCCTCCTTGTTCTACATTGCTACAAATTCTTTACTTATTATGCATGTAGGAAGAAGTAGTTTCTTTTCCGCTGTATGTTGAGGCAATTCAATTTGCTTTCCATGGAGAGAATATGATTCGGACTGCAGTGCGTGCTCTGACATTAAATGTTTATCATGGTGAGTTAATTTCTACTCCTGTTTATTTGTATTGTCTATTGGTGCAGCATTTTTTAATTTTTACTATCCTCCTGGTTTACAGTTGGCGATGAATCTGTGAATAGATTTGTTGCCAAGGCCCCCCATTGTGATTATTTTTCAAACTTGGTGACATTTTTCCAAAAGCAGTGCATTGATCTAAATGGAATGGTCTCTGAAGCTCTAAGGTAAGATTTAGGATGATTTAACTTGTTATAAAAGTGAGTGGAAAGTGTTTCTAAAATAACTTCTAAATGGTATCATTTAATTTCTGAACAGAAACTCAGACACAGATGCAACTGCAGTGATTCTTGCTGCTGTGGATGAAGTTGAGGACAAGCTCTACTATTTCAGCGATGTTATTTCTGCTGGGATTCCTGATGTTGGAAGGTTAATAACTGACAAATTGTTGCAATCTTTGGTACTTCCATTGCTTCTTCCATCTTTGCGCTTGGATGCTGTTAATGTAATGGCCTCAATCCTTTTGCATGCTTTCATTCATTCATTAATTTTGCTCCCTGGCCCAGATGGCTTTTCCTACCAGTCTGCTAATGCACTTTTGAGTATATATTATACTTTCGTCTTACTTAACTTTTTTAGCTTGTATACCAGGATATACAGATTGATGCTATCACTTCTCTGTATCTACTTTGCTGCATCTTACGCATAGTTAAAATAAAAGATTTGGCAAATATTGTTGCTGCTGCTCTCTTCTGTACGCCAGAGCTCTTCATTCTAAAATCTGAAGCTAAGCTTAATGGTTTTGTGTCTGGTCACAATTGTATGAATGAAACCCTGCAGTCAGAAAGTGACACTATTTCTGAATTTGATGGCTGTCTGAAAGTGACTGTGCCAAGTTTGGCTGGTCCTTCACAAGTTAATCCTGAAGATGTTATACAAAATGATTGTAGTAGACCACACAGGACTTTAAGGTAAACACACAGTCTCTCTCTCTCTCTCAAACACACACACACACTCACTCTAAATTCTCTTCTGCAGCAGTATGTTTTATTGGAAATTGATACCGAGTTTGCATTTCTTTGTGCCCTACCTGTCTGCAAGCTCACCCAACTCTTTTACTGAATGATCAAGAAACTTTAGGTTAAGTGCTTTATTATTAATCTTGATTCCTATGTTGCTGAGTTTTGTGCTACAGTTGCTTTAGTTATCCTGCTGAATTCAGGCAGTAGATTTTGTCTTTCAGGCTAGAGTTTTATTGCTGCGATTGTCAGTTGTCCTTGTTGGATGGCCATAGTTTTTCTAACCTGAGAAAGTTTACTGCTGGCCAGCTTTGCTGGAGCATCTATGAATTCATCTTCCTAAAACACATGCATGATGATGATAAAGAGATAAAACCTACAGAGTGATTGATTTTTGCCCTTGATGTGAGATGGATCAAGCATATGGAAATGAGGAATTTAATTTTTAATTATGGAATCAAGAGCTTTCTGCTGAATTATTATTTAGGAAGATTAAGATTTAGCTATTTAGGAAGATTAAGATTTAGCTATTTAGGAATCTGATTGTCATTAGGAAGAGTGGAAGTTTTAATTTTATCCTAATTAATATTAGTTTATAATTTTCCTTTACTTTTTAATGTATAAATAAATACCTTGTAATAGTTTACTTCAGTGTTGAGAGTTCAGTTTAATAAAATTATAGTAGGTTTGCTATGTCAATTTGTATGATTCAGTGCTTTAATCCTAGGTTAGAAACCCTTCTGTCCTACATCATAATGGGAATGAAGAAATAAAACCATTTTAAATAAAAACTACATTGAATTTTGAGTTTGGATAAATATTTACTCTTTTCAGATAGCTGACAAGTTATTGCTAATCGAAAGAGTTGCAGAACTGTATGGCCAAAGTTTAAACTCAGAAGATGGTTAATTATCAAACTACTAAATTGTTTTGATGATTATAAAAAGATGATAACAATGTCACTTCGGTTGTTATTAATTATCATAACACCAGTTACTAGAAATCCTATTTCTTGATATTTCCTAATTGAACCAAATGGTGCTTAAGTTATACTCGTTTTCTTTAAATACAAAGTTAAGAGTGGCAATTGAATGGTAAATAGTGTGAATAGAAATATCCATAGAAGCACACAGTAGTCATTTGGCTTATCCATGCACATGCAGATAATAAATTGCTTAATGTTCAAAGTCATGATTTTTTGTTTTTTGTTTTTTGTGGTAAAAAGAAAGGAAGCTAGGTTTCTTGTGGAGAGGGGAGAGAGTTGTGAGATAAGCTACACATGCAATGAATATTTTCCTTAAGGAAAAATAAATTGGGAACATATTCATCTCTAACAAGTCAAAAAATTATGTAGTTTTTTTCCTATCGACAGTGTTGTGGAAAGCACAAAGAGTGCTTGCTTAAATGCAAAAGTCATGTGTTAACATAAAAACCCATCAAAGCTGGGCGCGTTGCACTTAAGCCTGTGCTTCAATCTGGGAACAAGGTAAAGAAAGTGCATGCTTGATTTTAATATGCATCTTTTTTGTCTTTTTTGGAGGATATTTTGGTCTTATTTAATTTGAAGGTGTTAATAAGTCCACGGGGCTCGAGAGTGTTGGCCCACACGCATTCATGTGGACTTATAAATGGGGTTGAGCAAGTCCACGGGCTTCGAAAGTATTCGCCCATGCACACACATGTGGACTTATAAATGAGGTTGAGCCCATGTAATACAAAACCAAGTGGCTTGTGTTAAGGTTCAATCTACACCACTTATGTCACTTTATTACTTTGCACTTTTTCAATGTGGGATATATTCTCCAATACTCCCCCTCAAGTGTGATTGGGCCTGGACCAGTTACACTTGCCAAACATAAACGGGCCACACCTAATGACTCAAACGGGTCACAAATGGCCTGCACCCAACGACTCAAATAGGGTCACAAACAGGCCGCACCCAATTCTAGGTCTTAAACATAAGCCTAGGATCACTGCTTTGATATCATGTTAACAAGTCCACAGGCTTGCACACACATATGGACTTATAAATAGGGTTGAGCTCATTTAACACAAAACCAATTAACTGTGTTAAGGTCCAATCTACGCCACTTAGAAGTCACTTTATTACTTTGCATTTTTCCAATGTGGGATATATTCTCCAACAAAAGGTTAGTTTACAAGATTAAAAGAGTTAAACTTTTACTAATAATTTAAAAAATTAAAAAGCTGCTGTCCATCGACTCTTGCTATTCCTTGGCTTTTCTGTCCTTTTCTAGGTTGAGGTTAGGGTTTCATACTTCCATTTCATAGTTTATAACATATATTATATGGTGCATTTGCTCTGTAGTTGGTTTCTATTAGTTGCCAATAATTTATATGGATAGCCACCAAACTTTATACTTTACTACTATTTAGTTTTAAAATTTTAATTTGTTTCTCTTTAATTTGTATCTTATAGGGAAGTACTTTGATATTTTTTGGCTAAATTTGATAATGTGACAATTGCAATGTCCACATCGTATATCATGTTTTATTTGATAGAGCTTGTCATCAAATAACATGGATGGTAGAGTAAATTTTAGGATGAGTAGGACAAGTGACAAGCTCAAATAAAAAAATATATATATATATATGTCATAGGATGTGGCCATTCTATTTGCCACTTCATGAAATTCAATCAGATAATGCTAAAGTACTTCCATGTGAAACATAAATCAAAGTTAGGTAATTAAAAATAAATAAATTAATTTGAAACCAAATTGTAACAAAGTACAAAATTTTGTGACCATTCATATAATTTCCTCTAGGGATAAAGATTTCTATATTGTCTCAACTTTTTAAAATTTGACAAATTGGTGATTGAATTTTTTTTTCCTGTTAATACTTTTTTTTTTGGTTAAACTCAAATGATTTAACTGATTAAAAATAAAAATGTAAGGATTTAATAAAAAATTTTAAAATTATATGGACTAATGGGATATTTTTGAACCCCCGTCATCACCTTCACGTCCAATAAAAGCTAAATGTGTCGAAAAATAAAAGTATAAGGGTGCAACGTGCCAAAATAAATGTATAAAGTCAAATGTGAAAAACATTAAGAGTACAAAGGTATTGGAATTCATTATTTCATAAAATCTTTATAATGAAATTTAAGGTCATCCTATCTTTTATATTTAAATCACACAATATAAATATTAAGATAAAGTTTGAAAATGACATTTTTAAAAAAATTAATATTATTATTGATGTAACATGTATAATATTTATTAGTCATTGATTTATTAAGATTTAATTTTGTGGATATAAATTGAAAATTAAACTACGTTGTTTTGTTTATGTAGTTTTAACCAAAACTACGTAGTTTAATAAGACAAGTAATAAAGAATAATGGGAGATTAAATTAATTTATCCAAAAATACGTAATTCCAATAAAAGCTAAATGTGTCGAAAAATAAAAGTATAAGGGTGCAATGTGCCAAAATAAATGTATAAAAGTGAAATGTGAAAAACATTAAGAGTACAAAGGTATTAGAATGCATTATTTCATAAAATCTTTATAATGAAATTTTAAGTCAATCCTATCTTTTATATTTAAATCACAAAATATAATATTAGGATAAAGTTTGAAATGACAATTTAAAATAATTAATATTATTACTGATGTAACATGTATAATATTTATTAGTCATTGATTTATTAAGATTTAATTTTGTGGATATAAATTGAAAATTAAACTACGTAGTTTTGTTTACGCAGTTTTAACCAAAACTACGTAGTTTAATAAGATAAGTAATAAATAATAATGGGAGATTAAATTAATTTATCCAAAAATACGTAATTAACTTTATGAAATGTGAGTTTAAAAGTCAAATTAAAGTTCAATCCTAATAATATTAAATCAAAAGAAAAAAATTTAATATTGATTTTATTAAATTGATTGCAATTAGCATATGCAATTCAAGTCAAATTTATTATATTGATCAAAATTATAATAAAAAATTAATTAAATTAAATTTATAAAAAATAAAAAATTTTGATTAAAATTTTAAGAATATTATTTATATTTGCCCCGAATTTTTGAGCGGTTCATGATATAGAATTAAATTTTCAAATATGTTTCAGTTTCTCTATTTTTGAATTCTTCGATTTTCTGTCTGGATTCAAAGATTTTACATTTTCCAGTTTTTTTTTTTGACTTGTGCTCAGCCCTACTTTTGACTACCTTGCATTTGGAGGATACTTGTTCCCATTTTAGCTATTCAGTATTTTGACATGGAAGTGTTGTATTAAGGTGAACAGTTGGAGCAACATCTTTAATAACTGATGTTTGATTGAAAAAGAAAGTAGGATGATGCGATAAAATGAGCTTTTAAATACAATGGTTATTCAATTGATACAATATCTTTGCCCAAAAATTTCCTACCATCTCATTTTTAACGCCAAAGTGTTTCAATAAAAAAAACACGGTTGAAATGTATTGTTCAGTTTCCTTTGCTATATAGAACACATTCATATACATAAAAGAAAGTGGATGTGGTTTCATAGAAGTTGCACATCCATTGAAAAGCCACTGAACAAGATCAATGGCCAATTATTATTATTATCAGTGCTTAATCTACTTGACTTCCTTGTATATTTATGTGTCTTTATTTATCTTGCATTTTCTATTGTGATAGCTTTCTGATTTATCGTTTTGCTATTTATTGAGAGTATATTATCAATTATTGTTCATGTCTGCTTTTTATTTTTTTTTTCCTTTTGTAATTTCTATGATGTTTGTGAAATTTCTAGGGATACCTTGCTTTCTTACATTACAAATGGCAATGATCGACAAGTTCTGGGTTCGTTGAATGTGTTGGCTACTCTTTTGCAAACAAAAGGTTTTGCTATTGGAGTTATTCAACTTATGTTTCTATTGATATCTGTTGCTATCATCTCATTTAATATATCCTCATTTGCAGAATTAGACGAAACAATGCTAGATGCTCTTGGCATTCTTCCTCAACGCAAGCAACATAAGAAACTATTACTGGTTAGTTTTAGAAATAAATCTCATGAACTTTTGCATCAATATTATTGAGGACATATTGCTGTTGTCACTCTCTTGAATGCTGACAAATATTCTTCTCGTATTGCTGCTACCATGAATTTGAATAGCTTTACATGGTACTTGTTAGCAGCATAAGTTTTGATTGCAAGCCTCTTAAGCACTGGTATTTGTCTATACTTGATATACCTTTAATGTGACAATGTGTCAAGACTCCACAAATTGTGTTCAAGGATAATTTTTAAAAAATTTGATATACATGTTGGACAATTTCAAATTTTGGGATGATCACCAAAACCTCTCTATGGTTAGCTATACCTTTATCTCTGTTAGAAATACTAACATGAAAAGCAAAACTTCAACAACTGTTCAATTTTCAAATTCAATTAAAGAAATTCCATCAATCTCGATAGAGACATAAACATGAACTTGCAAGTGGGGGAGGTAGAGAGAGAGCTTACTGCTGTGTGTGCAGCCTATCTGGTGCTGCTGATTGTGCCTCTTCTCAGCTCTTAACTATCTCTCTGTGAGCTCTCAATTTACACACTGTCCATCAACAAAAACATGAATAGGGGTGTAATCGGGTCGAGCTGAGCCGAGCCGAGCCGAGCTGAACTTTGACTAGTTTGGGCTTGGTTCGTTTATAATCGAGCCGAGCTTGCTATGCCATTTGATGTTTTATATATATATATATATATATTGCGAACCTAATCGAGCTTAAAGGAATTTTAAAAAATACAAATGATAAATTAAAATTATATATTAAAAAATTGAAAATACATTTTTTACTAAATAAATTATAATATATTTTATAAAAATTATGATTTTATTCGAATAATATTTTTTAAAAATATTTTTTACAATAAAAATTTAGATATTATATATCTAAAATCAAATTATTAAACATTAAAATTACGATCTGGCTTGTGAGCTTTTATTTGAGCTTGTTCGTGAGCTGAACTTTGTATAATTTGAGCTCGACTCGTTTATTAAACGAACTTCAATATACGAGCTTGAACGAGTTTTTATCGACCCAAACATCAAGCTGCTCGTGAGCAGCTTGGCTCGTTTACACCCCTAAACGTGAATATGTTTCTTGTTTATTTAAATTTGCTTTTTGGATGGAGGATGGTGGATCTGGTGCATTGCAAAATTATTTTTTTGCTTGCAAAATTAGCATATAAAGTTTTTTTTTTGCTAACATAAAAACATATAAAGTGTTTCTTTTTGGTAATTTTTTTTAATCACATATAAACATAATATTTTCACGAGGCTGAGTTAAATTTCGATAGCTTATACCACTCATTTTCTTTCTCTTGGTGCAATATATCATTTAAATTATTTTTTATTAGACGAAATGTATTTGAGATTTTTTAAATTATTTTTGGTCAACATTGATTGTTTACTTATTTAGTGGAGGCCCTATAGGCCATGGGGTACACAACATGCGTAACCATCTTCCTATCACTCATTATAAAGGTGATAAACTCTCACCAGTATTGGTGGATGGTGGTTGTGGGACTCGAACTTGAGACCTCCATAATTCTCACAAGTGAAAATATCAGCTAGACCACCCTTAATTTGATTAAATTGTATTACTTTGTTATTATGTATTTTATAGGTGTTGATTTATTGATGGTTTTTCAATTGTGTTTTCCATAGTGCTTCTGTTGGGTGCATTGTTTAATACAATAGCAATTATAACTAATTGACTATTGTGTTTGACATTAAGGTATTGTCAATTGCAGCGTCAAAAAAGAAAATATGTGTGAATTAATAACTTACATATGATATACTTATATTCTGCTTTTGTTGTCTGTACACACACAACATTGTGTATATGTCGTTGCTGGGGTAAAAATACTGAGGGATTTCTTTTCACAATTCTCCTATGCCAATCATTTTACGAAGACAAAATCTTTAATTTTTCAACTTGGTAATGAAACTTTATATTTTGAAAACAGATCTTAGTTGGCATCCAATTCCTTGATTTAAGAATGGGCCTTAATGATGGCAAATTGCAGCATATTTTCACACTCTTATGTTGAATTCCAAAATTCAAAACAGTTGGCCAATATTGAAAGTCAAGCTATGATATGACGTGCTTGTGTTCATTGACCCTTGATTTATCGTCTTAAAGTTTTTTAAGTTTCATTTGGACAGATATTATTATGTCTAAAGACATTTTACGTCAATTGCTTAAGGAGATCAAACTAATATCGTTTTTTCCTACTTTTGCAGCAAGCATTGGTTGGTGAGGGCTCGGGTGAAGATCAACTTTTTGCTTCAGATCTTGGTTCTAGTAGACAGGCTTGTAGAAGTGAGCTTGACAGCTATTTACAAAAATTGAAGGCAATATTGCCATTTCCTTGTATTTTTTCTTTGCTTCTTGTCTATCATATAGTGTTACTAGTAATGGCTACAGCTTTAGCAATTGGCAACCTGAATTTTATGACTGGGACCATGCATCATTAACAAGGAGTGTTAAAATTACTGGTCTGGCATGTGAACAACCATAGCTAAGATGAAACAATCTTGGTCATACAAGTTTTATATGATTTCATTACTGTTATGCTACAATCTTGGAGACTTGGGATGATTTTAATGGCATTGGATTATTTAACATTTTATTTTTTTTTAAATGAAACAAAGTGATTATACTTTTAGAAACCTGTGTTGGTTGTTTTTATTTTTATTTTTATTTTGGTTTCATATTTTGCATATTTTTCATTGCATAGGCACTTTTAAATAATGTTTACATTATGGACTATTTGCATATTTTTTTTATTACTGTATGCAAAGGCTTGGCCTCTAAAATGCAAGCAAAAAGCTGCGTATATTTGCCCCCATCCTCCCTCACCCCTGTCCTAAGTCGGGGAGCACTTTGTGCATTAGGTTTGCCCTTATATAGGCAATTTTAAGGAGTGTATTACAGTATCGGCATTCATTATATGCTCACAAAATACAATTTGAATAAGTCCATACCGCTTTTCCAATATGCCCTATTTCTAGTCAAGGATATTTTGCATTCGCATTGCTGTTCTGTATAGTAGAGTAACCAGGCTCTAGGCAACTTATTCTTAAAAGATTGCCAATTGATATAAACTAACAAGATATTGTAACAGTGCTTGTACTCCTGCAAGTTGGTTATTCTAGCACTTTGCTTTTTGTGATGTTTTAGCCTTTTAGGATGTTATAATCTGAACTTCAATATGAATAGTTATAGATTGGTTTGACTGATTTGAATTATGATTTGGTATGTCTTTAAGGTTGTCTGTAATAAAAAATTAGGACAACAATTTACTAAAATGACGATCATCTCTTAATCTTTTGGTTTATTAATGATTTGAGTGTAGATATATCTGAAAACAGTAAGATTCTTAAAATTCTGTTAAGCCTGTGAGATAAAAAATTTTCTCTAATTGTTTATTTTTGTGAAAGAAAATACCAGCGAATATTAAAAAACTTGCATCACTTATATGTTGTATTTCAACCTTTACTTTCTCAAAAGTTTTCTCTTATGTTGATTCAATTATATGTCCCATCAACTGTTTAACTATTTTTGACAGGATCAGCTCGGAGGAGTATGCTATTTCCCAGAGGTGGAAACAAGCCCTCGTCCGCATAGATTCCAGGTATTTTTTCTTTGTGGAGTCATATGGGGTCTTTCTTAGATTGTTTATCAATTCTTTTAGTTAAGAAAGGCTTTTTTTTTTTGGTTTGCTTCTTTACCTTTGTTGATGAAGAGGAGATACTTCAACTCTGCTCCACTTAGGAGTTTTATTTTGTGCGCCTGTTTTTCTTATTTTTCTTTGAATGAAATTTTAATTCACAGGTGCTTGATGCATTGTTCAGTCTTTTTTGTCGGTCAGATATATCTGCAGATACATTGTGGGATGGTGGTTGGCTTTTGCGTCAGTTACTTCCATATAGCGAAGCAGAGCTCAATAACCAGCATATGAATTTGCTGAAGGTAAGTTATGTTCTGTATTAAGTGCTTTCTCTCGGGTTTACGGAATAAAAGGTAGTTGGTTTTACCTTCTTATAAGCTTTAGCATTCTCTACTTTTGTAGTCATTATTTTTTCTAATCTGTAGATGGGTTTGGTTTATGGATGAGAGAGTACTACATGACTAAGTTGGTGGAAATTAAATTAATTTGTAGTATAGAAACCATTTTGCTACTCAAATAGTTGAGTGCAATTAATTTGAAGTGCAACATCATTTTTCTACTCCAGTAGTTGAGCGTTGCTAGAGTACTGATATTTTTTTCTAGGCTTGTCATGGGATGACAGGGGAGAGGAGACTTTAGTTTTTATTGTCCGTTTTGTAACAAACATTGAATATGGTTGGTTAAAGATCTTTTGGAAGACGCATGGCTCACTAAGCATGGCTTTTTTAGCATATATTGTTTATGGGGTGTTTGTTTTAGCTATTAGAATGCAACTATTAGCTGTTTAGTTCTTAACAGCTAGAAAAACATGTTTGATTATTTTTTTGTTTTTGAAATGGAGCTAGTAGCTATTAGACACCCAAATTGTATTAGTTCATATAAGCTTCAATTTGTAGATTTTCACCAACAACTATATTATATTTACTATCTTACCCTTTTAACTTTAACTAATTATCATTATTTAATAAAATATTATTTGGATAATTATTAAAAATATTAATAAGATATTGATATTATAGTTATTAAAACTATTAACCACAGATAAAAATATTAAAAATTATATTAATGAAAAATTTTATTACTCACAATGTCTAATAATAATAATAAAAGGTCTTGAAATGTGATCCTGATCATGGTTCTTTGTGAAAAATGAAAAGAAGTACTAATAAATTTTTTTTTCTCTTTTAATGTTTTGTTTGGTGAGGCTTCAATTATGGTGAGCCATATGAGTTTTAGTATATTTTAGTTCTCTTTGTTGATGTTATTCTTGGTGTGACTTCTTATACTTCAATTAAGTAAACCTAATTTATGTGTTTTACGTCGTGACAATTTCATAATTGGTACTAGACAAGTCAACTGAAGGCAGAAATCTTGAATGAGTTGATCATAATTTTTGAGCGTTGTTTGATGTTAGAATAGTATGATGATTTTTTTTTTTTCTTGTCTTTGGCCACTACAAAGAGGGATAATAATGGGTAGGATATTTACTAAAATTACATTACCTGTACCAAAACCTCTTTATAATCTTCTAATATGAGCCTGCTTCAAACCTGATTAAAATTTATCCCTTGATACTATTATCCTTCCCAATACACAAATTGCTAGTATCGAAAGCCATTCAAATCCAAACGCATTTAAATTCTAAAATATATTTAATTTCAAATTTAGGTAAGTTTAGTTTTTCATATATTTTTGGCTAGATGCATAAATATGTGCCAAAATTTCTATGGAAAAGTCAATTGCCTCCTTGAACTTCAATTTTAATTGATCACATACTTGTAGTTGGTGCATGATTACACATGCAATGACATGGATTAAAAAGAGACGCATTAAAGACTAAATAGTGATTTAGAAAGAAATTTTTTTTTTGCTCTCTAGACAAAATAGCCTTTGAAAATAACAATGCTGCTGCATTTAAATTGAGTCAGACTTTTATTTGGTTTTTTTGAACTTAAGAAATCAAAAACAGAAAAGGAAAGAAAGAGATAAAGACAGAATATTGTTTGAGAAAAGCCATCTTGAACCTTCTAGCTGGGACCAGAGCCAAATAGTTTCGATAATCAATTACTGATTCTGCTTATAATCTTAGTGCCTTGTTTTGATTGATGGATTTACCTACATTTATTTTATGGCACTTCTTTAAAAAATTTTCCTTTTTTTTTTTTTCAAGAAGCAATTGCAAGCTTTTGTTTTCTGGGTAGTAATTTATTTTATTTTATTTTTATTTTTTGAAATCTAAATTGGGTGGTCTGGATGCGTCTCAGTCTGTGCAGCTAATGAGTTGAATTTTTCTTTTATGGTTAATTTGTGAAGAATTTTATGCTATTTCAAGGAATTTGAAAATTAAAATTTCTTTTACTAAAAAATTTTTTGTAGAATTGGGTCATTTTTTTTCATTTTATTATTTTATCCATGGTTACTATTTTTTGTCATTGTTGTTTCAAGGAACTGTTACTTGATTGCTTAAAATCTGAAATCTTTTTTCTGACTATAGTTTTTGTGTTTGGAAGTGGATCACAATATTTCAAGGAAAACAATTAAATGAACAGTGTATTTTCTTTAATTTGATCCTTTGGCAACTTTGAGATACCTTTATTGGCTTGGTGATTCTATTGATTAAACAGCTTAATTTTGATCTCTGGTTGTTGTTGAAATTTTATTGTTTCTCTCCTTTTTTTTTCATAGAAATTGCAGAGAGATGGAGATATAAATAAGTAGAAAGAGCAATGGTCCTTGGCTTTACAGATAGAGAAATTTGCTTTTGGTTATTGTTTTTTTAAAAGAAGAATAGAAGTGAGGAAAGAACGGAGAAAGAAAGAGAGAACATTTCTGTTTGTCATATTAAATGACATTAAATGCCACGTTGAATTCCTTAAATCTAGAAAGAAACTTCATTGAATTTGATTATACATGATATGCTGACTAGGAAGAAAAGTGTGCATAATTTATGATTGAAAAAAGTACATGTATTGACAGGTTGAAGTGGAAATTCACAGGAGCAACCAAATTTTTCATTCAAGTTCAGGGTCATATTTATGCATTTGGTCTATACTTTTTTTATATAATCCTATTAGTATATCATTCTTTGTTAGAAAATAAATTCAAATGGATGAACAAAAAAAGAGAGGATAAAATCCATTACAATCACCAATGAGAATATTTTATATTATGATTATTCAGCTTACTAAAGTGATTCCAAGAGAAATTAGTATGAGCAACAGTGAGATAGCAGGACAAAGATTAGGAGTAAGGATGAACACGCATAAGCTCTGCTAGCCTCTTTCATTTTTTCTCGGAAAGAAATGGATAAAATCCATAAAAACCACCAATGAGAATATTTAACATTCCAAGAGAAAGTACCATTTGCAACAGGGGGATAGCAAGGCAAAGATGGAGATTAGGAGTAAGGGTGAAGCCTCTTAGCTCTCAGGGACTGGGCTGGTTACTTCTGTAGATGTGGGGGGTCAAGTGTAGTGTGGCATAGACGAGGATGGTGTTAATGATTTTTCATTGGGATAATAATGCTAGCAATTCTTTTTATGTTGGTAAGCAGATAAGAAAAAGCAAAGCGTATGAAATAGTAAGACTTTTTCTTTCAAGAAAACAAGTGAAAGGACCCAATTATGTTTCATTTAGTCTGGTAATGTGGAATTCTTGGAAGGGAAAAAAATGAGGACAGACAAAAAATGGTTTTTGACAGTACCAATCTTCCAAGAAATTAACAGATGGAAAAAGGGTAAAGCTAGGAATGATTTGAGTCTTTGATGATGTTCTTAAATATTTTTTTATAATGAATGTCTATTGTCATATTCCTTTTTATATCAGTGCATTTGCATTATGTTTTATGCACATATTGTATGCACCTCTCTTCCAGGTTCCATGATGGCAAAACACCGCTAATTGGAGAGAAGCATGCATAGATAGACCCAGCTGGCTGTAAAATATTCACCATGTGTTTAGCTAGGCAGTCTTATATATTAACGTTGTTGTTGTCTTTTGTCTTATGTTTGTGTACTTACTGTGGGCTTCATATTTACTTTCTTCTTATGTATCACTGTGGGCATCATATTTAATTTCTTATGCATTTTTGGAAGAGCTAGAAATTATTATTTATGATGAAGAACTTATGGCACAGGATTCATACAGTAATTGCACTAGTGCTGTTGTAGAGGAGATTAGAGGTATCTGGACTGATCTACTTCTGACAGTCCTATGTGATGAATGGAAAAACTGCAAAAGAGGTGCATGGTGAAACTCTATTCACGAATGACACATATTGGGATGTTATATCTGTTGCTTATATATTTTAACAATTTATGTCGTACTTGCAGCAATTGAAGCTTCGTCGCCTCGCAAAGAACCAAAGTACATGCTCTTACCATTACAGAAATCTTCTTATGATGGTAAAGCAGCTTATATGTTGAATAAATTAAAATGTGTTGTACAACTTCTTTTATTGATTGTATTGGAGAGTCTGGCAGAAGTTTTTCATTTGAAAATGTTTGTTTTGCTTACAGGTTTACTTCCTAATGAATCATCAGTAATTGCTGGTGAAAGAATGTGCGAGTTGGTGAAGGTTTGTGCCCACCATTTCTGAAATATATTTTTCTCTTTGAACAAATAAAGTTATGATAGATCAGATGCCTGTCAGCATTACAGAAACTGTGTGCTGGTTATGCTACTAGCTTAGAATCACTTTGAAAAAATAAGGATTGACAAAATAACCATGTGAGGTTAGTAGTGATGTAGACAACCCAAAGCGCTGAAGAAAAAGCACAAAGCTTAAAAGAAGATATCCTTTAATATCTGAAATTATCAATTCGCCGCATATCCTCCAAATAGCTAGCTAATATGAATGTATATAGAACCAAAAAATACTCCTAACTCTGGATTAGAAATCCTAAACTAGGAAATTCTAAGCGAAATCCTCAAGTTCCTAGAAAGATGATTACAAAAATGGATTTTGTTAACTACAAATAATTCCTAGATTCAATATTCTTAATCTGTATCTTGGAAAAAAAAACTGCATCAGTTATGTCTCAAAAGTACTTGACTCCATGCTATTTCAATATCACCTTTGAGGTTTGGTAGCAACTCCCACTTCAGTTATTCATCATAAAAATTTTAATTTTTGGTTTACAGTCTAATCTCCTACAGTTTAATTATGCTACACTTTTGACTATAACCCTTAAATTTTTTCCCTGATTTACTGCAGAGTAAGAAACTATTGTCCTTCAAATTTTAGAACTTGCATAAATAATTTTGAAGACTAAATTTGATAATTTTAAATTAGCAGGGACTCGAGTATTAAAGTTAAACCCTAAGTTTTTTTTTTCTTTTTAATTAAAACAGGAAATAATTATGAGATCTATGTGATCTGGCATGAGATATTTTGTTCATGTTATCGGTTGTATAGTTTCATTTCATCGGCATTCCCACAGATTCTAATGAATTCCACCATTTCTGGCTTAGGTGTTTGTACTTCTTCATCAACTTCGAAATTTCTCCCTTGGTAGGGCTTTACCTGAGCAGCCTCCAATATGTCCTCCAATTGATGTCTCTGACAACTCCCGTGCTAGAACTGCTGGCCTGGATTTTTCAGTTCCAAAACCAGGCATTGAATTGAGAATTGGTTAGTTCTTAATGTTGTGCGTAGTTAGTACACTATGATAATGATGATAATATGTGCGCGTGTGGACATGCGCCTGCATGTGTGCTTCATTTTTTTGCGCTGGGTGAATGGTATTTCTACCTTTTCTTTTTCTTATTACTTCCAATTTCTTATAATATGCTTTTGTTTTCTTAGAGTATGATTTTATTTTCTTATTAGAGGTAATATCATGACAATCATGTGATCAGACATTTCAAATCTCTTTGGTCACTGCCATATGCAGTTGATGCCGTGCCTTGTAGGATTGCATTTGAGAGGGGCAAAGAACGTCATTTTTACTTCCTAGCAATATCTATGGGCACATCTGGGTGGATACTTCTCGTAGAAGAATTACCTTTGAAGCATCAATACGGAGTTGTCCGGCTTATTGCTCCTTTGGCTGGTTCCAATGTATGTTCATCTATGTTCTGCTTTATTCTCTCTAATATTAGACTGCAATAAAAATTTAGAGCATTGGACCTATTTTTCTGTATCTTGTACTGTGCACGGCACAGATCAGATGAAAATGTTTGAGACTCTGACATTCATATGTGTTTACATTTTTGTTTTGGGGCTTATGCGAGTGATAATAACTTGCAGTTGATCTGTTTCTTATCTTCTGCCTGCAGCCTAAAATTGATGACCAGCATTCCCAATGGTTACACTTGCACATCCGTCCATCCTATCTACCCTCCATCCATCCTACTAAACCTGTAACTTCCAGAAAGACAAAAGCATTGGTTGATGGGAGATGGACATTAGCATTCAGGAATGAGGAATCTTGCAAGATTGCGTTGTCTATGATCCTCGGAGAGATTAATCTGCAAAGCAATGAGGTTGAAAGAAGATTAAAACCATTGCTCTATATTGAAGGAGCTATGGATACTTCAAACCAATCTCTAGATAATTATGAGGCTTTGTCTGCAACTGCAACACCTTTGGATTGATTGCAATTTATTTGTACTTGGTTTTGTTTTTCCAATAATATTTTGCAATATGCTATGGGTGGGAATTATTGTGTCTTGTCACCCTTTTGTATATGGTTATAAGTCCATATTAGGTTTATCCAAAATGTAGATTAGCGCCCATTCTTTGTACTTTAGGTTATTTTGCCGTTATTTATCAGTTAAGCGGCGATTTCTTCTCATCTTAGCCGCTCTAACCCTAGGCTTAGCCTTTGTTTTCCTACTTTTGTAATCTGTGCAGTATAAATGTACATTTGAGCCAAGTTCATAGTAAAAGCTTTTGTACACCACTTTTCACAAAATTTATTCGACTTGTGAGTGGTATTTTTCTTGCCAATCAATATTTGTATGGTTTAAAAGGGATAGACTTGAAGAGTCCCAAAGTTTTTCTAATTTTACAATGAAACTTCTAAAGATTTTTAAATTTATTTTTTTTTAGTTTTATTATTTTTTTTAAGAATTTGGTAGAACAACTCCAAAATCTCTAGGACTCGATCAATCATTGGTGATTTTAATACAGATTGTCATCAGCCACAAACATTAACCCAATAATATAACTCTAAAGTTTGGATTGTATAATTGATATCAAGGATACACTATCCAAAATGGATCACATACAGAAACAGTAAAAAAAAAGATGGGAAAAAAATTATTTTGCAAAAATTTAAAGCTCTATTCTAAAAGAATGTGAAGAACATTTTTAAAAATCATCTCAAAACATTTCTAAAAATACTTAACTAATTCAAATCTCAAAAATTTTCAAAAATCTGAATCAAAATATAAAGAAACTTTTCAAAATATTTGGGGCATTGAAAATGATTTTTATTTAGAATAACTTTTAGTTGCAGCAAAGAACTTCATTCCACCAAAACCAGCAACCGTAGAGTAACTTTGTATATAGATAAAGGCAAATTCTTACCTACACTGAGTGTATTGGGTGTAATACATCCAGTGTAGGCAAGAATCTCCCATAGATAAATATGATGTAAGATTAAATATGACGCAATGCAGAATGAACGGACAGTAGAACCAATTTCTGAAAATGCTAGAAAAGAAATGAACGTTTAAAATATAAGTAAATGAGTGGTAGAAGCAGCCACTAAGAATACATAAATATATTTTCAAAAAAAAAATACATAAATATAAAAAATGTAAAACAGAAAGAAAAAAATATAGAATAAATTTAAATTCTAACCTTTAGTGGATTTGTGAGCGACGACTGAAGGTTTCAGGGGAGGCGTTTTCTTTTTGAGAGCGTAGAGCAAATATTTTTTGTAGGGATTTTTTCGATTCGGGACATTTGATTTATCTTGAAAAAAAGTGAGGGTTTTTGTGTTTTGAAGTCGCCACCCGATCGCTCGGGAATGTAAGGAACAATTTCGAGATTTAACTGAAAATCGTTCCTTTATTAGAGATTCCGAGTTCGGGAAAAATATTCTAATTGGTTGCTTCATAACTACTATAAAAAAAAAAATAACAATATGATAATTTTTTAGTTGGAGCAATTTATAGGGAAAAGTTGGAACCACTTGTTTACTTACTAACAATGTGGGAATCAAGTCATATATCTCAATACATATTTTTGTGACAATATAATATTAAATTGACGCAAATATTAAAATTTATTCATTACAATTTTTAACTTGTCACAAAAAAAAAAATCATTATATTTATTTTGGTAACAACTAAAATTCGTCACTTGTAAACTGAAAATTTTAGTGATAATATTAAATAATATGTTTTTACGTGACAAATTAAACTTGTCACAAAAAGATTTTTGATTACATTTAAAAATATTGTCACAAAAAAGTTCCACTTTTATTTTATAATAATAATTAATGACATTATTGTGACAAATTGTCACAAAATTTTAATACATTTGTGACAATTTAATATATTGTCATATACTATTTAGTGATAAATTAATAAATTAAATATTGTGACATATCAAAAAATTATTGTCACTAATTAATTTTTTTTTGTGACAATAAATTTTGTGACCGTAAAAATATTGTCACTAATGAGTGAATTTGTTGTAGTAGAAGTACCGATGCAACATCATCACAGCAAAGAAAACGCACATGAGAATTCAGTTTTGCCTGTCTATAGAGAATATGGTAGAATTGTGTAAAATAAATGGAATAATAAAAACGATGCTTCTAAATGACATAAGAAAATAATAAAAGTGCTAAGTCAATACAAAATAGTGAAAATGGGGGGTGGTTGTGGGGGTTATTTATAATCATGGGACCCACAAATAATGTTTCTAGCAAAAAAATATGATTTTTATGCCAAAATATGTGAAACATGCAGTTTTATATGGAGATGACCAAAAAAATTTGATTTGGGTACTAGAGATGTGATCTCGAACACAAGAATGGTATTTTTATGATAAAATCATAAAAATGCAATTAATCATGCAAAAATGACATCTTTGTCGTAGACCAATGATTTTTAAACCAAAATGAAGACTTTTATGTTAAAATATGATTTTTGATGTGAAAATACGAAATTCACTTAAAAATGTAATTTTAATGCTAAAATGTAGAATTTATTTCAAAATATGATTTTTGATGCTAAGATGCAAGAATAATACAAAATGCATATCAAACTTATGAAAACATGATTTTTGTTGTAAAAATAGTATTTTTGAAAGATTCACATTTCAGGCAGAAAACGCAAAACAACACAGTTATAAAAATGTAAATAAAACAGCAATTATCAAATAGCAAGCAAAAGGGCCAAACTTCACCACACAAATCACATTAATTTATCCCAATTTACTGGCTATACAATAATAAAAAAAAAGAGAATAGGAGTAGAAGAGAAAAATGCAATTACAGTAAAAATAAACGTGTAGAATGATGTTTCGGGTCCTCAGATCAAAACTAAGCTTGATTTAGAAAACGTTAACGATTTTTGTTCCAAAAATGATATTTTCAAGCTATTCTTGTTCAAATATCAAAATGACATGAAAAATGCAGATTAATATACCTTCGAAGTGTGCTTTGACAAAGATGAAAGTCATATTTAGCTGTAGATTGGATCTAAATCCTAAAAGAACAAAGGAAATTTAGTTAAAAAGTCATAAATGCAGGTTTCCTGAGTCTTCAATTCGATAGAGTTTCGGTACAATGTCTAAAAGTCCTCTCTAAAAATGAAAAAAGGGTATGGTACTTATAGACAGAGGAGTTTTCATATGGGTAGGTGCGCAAGACGTGTGTACGTGCATGGGGGATGCGCGCATCTGCGCGTGAGAGGAGAAGAGCATGTGTGGATACGGGTGAGCGCATGGCCATGCATCCCAAGCATAGCCACGCGCCCAGGGAAGCATGGCTGAGTGCACGTATGCCATACATGCTTTCAATTGTGGTCATGCACAAACTCGCGCGACTCTTAATATGTTTAGCTCTTATTGTTTTGCTATCTCAGAGGTTTTTTGGTTTTCAAAAAGGTGTTTCAGACTTCCAGTTTAATGAATCAACTTTCTATTTCATTTAACTGAACTTCGGTTTATTGAAACCAGCACTAGTTTGGTGAACTATATGTTTGAATAGCAATTACTCAAAACAAGCAGCTCATCACTCTGGGAGCTCATTTCATTAAATCGAAGCTCTGTTAAATGAGTTAATGATCAGTCCATTACCTTGTAAGTCTAGTTTAGCTCTTTTAGGTTTTGATGGTTTTTCTAGGTTTCTGACTAGCACGCTTTAAAAGTAGTACTAATAGGCAAATTCTGTCATTTTTATAAATTATTTTCATCATAGGACCGTAATCAGGACAATCAAATTTTGAGGTATAACAGTTGCCCTTACTTCATGTGTGTTTCATAGCATGCTAATGCTAATGTCAATACATGTGAAGCAATGCAATGCAATGCAAGGACCAGGGCTAGGGTACTTACCTTGTGATGCGCTGTGTAGTCTTTAGACGTCATGCTTGTTATTACTGTTTGATCATGTCATGCCATATATCCCATATAAGGCATCAGACGAATGTTGTATAGCCTTATAAAGCATCAAGCATAGATTGTAATTGTGCCATATTGGCCATGCATGATGCCAAATGCTTTTTAGAATTGGGCCGCGTAGATATTTAAGGCACTATGACAGGATTGCTGTATAGCTCTCAACTTTAAGCAGTAAAGGGCTAAATGATTTTTGACCTTATACTTTTTGTATAGTAAAACCTCAAGCATCAAATAGAAACTGTGTGGCCATGTATCCTATATGAGGTGTCAGATATAAGAGGTTGTGTCGTGTATCCCATGTGAGGCATCAGGTAAAGTGAAATTTTTTTTGCCATGTATCCTATGTGAAGCGTCAAGTAAAGTGAAAATGTAGTTGTGCCATACATCCCATGTGAGGCATTAGGCAAAGTGAAAATGTTATTGTCATTGTGCCATGTATCCCATGTGAAATATGAAGCGTTAGACAAAGTGAAAATGTGATTATGATTGTGCCATATATCCCATATGAGGCATCAGACAAAGATTGTGATTAAAATTGTGCCATATAACCTTCTTAGGTGTCAGGCAAGAGTAATTTGAAACTGTGCACAATGCATGATGGAACTTTAGAGATCACACATTATGAATGCAAATTTAGGATACAAGTAAGAATGATAATGATGTAATTCAGAATTCATATAAGAAAGAATGAGTCAAGCACATGGTAGTGATACGAAATCAACTAAGTGATATGCAATCAAGCACATGTGATGCAAAAATGCAATAATAATCATTAATACAAATGAAAATGTTAATCGACATGTGTTTTGTGGTGATGATGATATCTCATGAAATATATAAGTGTTTGAGCGAGTGGATGCATATGTGAAAGTGCACTTTATATGTGTGCAAGGATGCACATGAAAGTGTGTGTGATACATGATTCAGTTTCAGGGATCATGTAATGTGAATG
>CATIWK010148723.1:0-35407 GCA_949634005.1 Mallotus japonicus | reverse complement strand
TGACAGTTAAAAGTGCTTACTTAATATTTTTATTTTTATTGGTATTAGTCTACATAATAAATTGATTCACAAGTTTTAACTTTTATTTTTATTGATATATCAAAAGTTAAATTTTTATATAAAAATCTAAAAATTAATTTTAAAATTTATTTGAAAATGGTAAGATTAAAATTTGAGAATATTTTTAAAATTTTATTTTTAAAAAAAATTGAAAAAAATCAATTTATTTTATAGAAATCTAAAAAAAAATTTTAAATTTGATAGCATTTACATAATTCGTAAAATTAAAGGAACAAATTGAAATAATTTTTATATTATGATTCAATTGATAATTTGCTCAATGTTCATGATACCAACTTTCCTATTCTAATTTCTGAATTTTTAAATTTTGTTCAATTTAAATCATAAGTTCAACTTAAAAATAGAGAAAAATTACGAATAACATAAAATTTTTTTATTTAAAATTTTTTTGAAAATTTTGTCTTATATATTTTAAATTTGGCATAAATTGAATATAATTACTAACTTATAATATATTTTGGATGAAATAGTTGAAAAATAAAAAAAAAATTTGGGCTAATTTATCGAAGTTATCAAATTAATGGATAAATTAATCAAAAAATTAACGTATAAACTAATTATCTATTACATCTAAGTTTAAGAGACAAATTAAGACTTTAATTTAAAAGTAAAATTAAGCTCACTGGTGCTAGAATAATAATAATTGAGATTTTTTTTTCTTTGATGATGGAAAATTAAAGGCAAAATAAGAGAATCTTATGAGGAAATTATGTGGAGGTAATAAAAGACCAAAACCTTATAAGGAAAATGAAATGTGAAAGAGATTGTGATGATGGTGTGACACCAAAACCAATTATTTTCGAAGAGGCAATGTGTGTGCATAAGTCAGAAAACAACTGCACAGAAATGAAAACAATTACACAGAAATTTAACATCAATTGTTATGATATTGACCTTCTCACCAGACCACAACCTCATTGGTCGATGGAGTGGGGTATTCGCTTAATGCATGTCGTCTAAATGTGGCAGCCAACGAAGAATTTTCTCATGAAATCTTTGGTAGTTTCTAAGGAAATTTTACAATGGACAAATTGACCAAATCAAAGATGAAAGCAGCAATAGCAAGTGGAAGACACAACTAACTTTTACTTTTTCAAGCATTATTGATAATGACCAAAGAAAAAAGGTTCTGTGAAATGCTTATTATTTGCTTCAGGTTTAAGGCTTTGAATTGATGATTTCTAAGAAATGCAAGGCTCCAGTCCACTCCAGCGCATGTTTAGCATTGTCCATTTGTTGGATGCCATGTGTCGCTCCAATGATTATTAAGATGGCTTCATTACACATTACTTGGTCCTATTCTCTTTTAAAAGTGCTGTTTATGCTTGTTTTATACAAACTTGAAATGGACAGTTCGAATTTTCAATTTCAATTGAAAAAAAAAAAACTATTCTTTCGAATGCTTTGTATTTTATTGTTGTTTTCTTTAAGACTTGGCAACGTTGAATATGGCCAAAACATGATTTTTGAAACTAAAAAGCCCTAATTTTTTCAAAAACAGTGCAGATGGCCATCCATTTGTTGGTCTTTCTTAAAAAAAAAAAAAGTAATGCAATAAAGCATGGTCGCACATCCGCATCCTCCATAGATTTCATATTAGATAAACTGATAACAAGCTAACCACAGACACCACTTATACATTGAGTTATGTGCTTACAAACTGTTGTTTTCTAAAATCTTAATAGTTTCTCAAGAAACTTTATAATTTTGGCAAAGATCATTTATGCATGCATCATAAAGCTCAAAATTGAAATTGTTATCATGCTTTATTATGATCAACGACAAACGCATGGAGAAAAAATCAGTAATGGAAGACTTTAGTTGACCATTCAAGTTGAGGGTAATCAATGGAGAAGTTAGGCGGAAATAAAATTATGAAAGCTAGAAAATTAAGTAGAAACATGAAAATAATTGGCAAACATATTGCGATGGTGGTGGGACAGTGAAACAAATTATTTTATATGATACACAATAAAAGATGCTATTAAAGACTTTTTTAATGTTATGGACGTTTACTAAATCTAAATCTCTCCTTTCCAAGTTAAAAAAAAATCAACTTTGAAAATATGAAAAAAAAAATGTCCAACATTACCAGACCTAAGCACAGTTACGACACAAAGTAATAAAAAAAAGTTATGAATTTATAATGATTTTGGATAAATGGGCAACTCAGTCAAAGTTTGACTACACAATTTTACCGATTTTTTTTTGACATAGGGGATGGTGATGGGGATGGGATGTCGTCTCGAACAGGAGACCCCCAGGTGTCTCTTCAAAGGCCTGGTCCACGCGGGGGCATCTTTACCGATCAAGCTCGCGGAATTGATCAAAATTTTTAAAATTTTTTTTGTCCATCACTAAGAGTGGCGGACTTGATGTTTTGTTTTTGTTTTATTATTATTATTTTTTTAATTTTCAAAAGCAATTCTGTCATTGTAGCGGCGGAATTGCTTTGAATAATGAGGCCTTAATTAATAATTGATCAAAAAATACCAGGCCTCTTGTAAGTTTTTTTATTAAAAATAATTTATTAATTTTATATAATATAAATAATAGTAATAATAATAATAATAATATAATTTAATTTTTAATATTTATTTATATTTTATAATTTTTGTTATTATTAAATAAAAAAGTGTAAAATATTTTGAAATAGTTTAACAATACGAATAATTTTAATAATAATAATATAAAACATAAATATTGTATATTAAATAATAATAATAATATCAATATTTATGTTTTATATTATTATTATTATTATTAATTACAAAAAAGAGAAAAAATATTCAAATTTGAATTTGAACTACTTGAGTAGGATATCAAGTTGAGGTCGAGTTCCTTAATATAATGATAAAAAATGAAATGCGATCAAGTTCGAGCCGAGTTTTGAATTTCATATTTGGAGATTGAATCGAGCTCAAGCTTAAAATAATAATAATAATAATAATTATTATTATTATTATTATTATTATAATATGCATGTAAAAATATATTATATTACATAAGTTTATTATAAAAAAAAACTACATTTTATGTTATATTTTTACATAAAATAATAAAATAAATACTAATAATATGTTTATATTTTTTTCAAAATTATAATTAAGAACTTTTTATTTAAAGTTAATGAATATAATTGGTCAAATCATGTTAAAAAAATGCATTTTTAATTAAAATTGTCATTTTATTACTTCATTTATATTTTTATTTTATCACCATTAAATAAATTTATTTCACATATTTTAAATATTATTTATAAAATAATTATTTTGTAAAAAAATAAAATAATTAATATTTTAGAAAATGCAATAGAATAAAAATATTATTTCAACATGCTTTTGTATTAAAATATATAAAAATGCTAATATATATAATGTTTTTTTTCCTATGGCCCTATTTATTGAGCATGACATTTTATGAGTTAGAATGTCAAACTAATAATATCAAGTCATCTATAATTCACTTATGTGCTATTAAGTTTTAGTTTTTTTTTTCTTTGAGTATACAAATAGTAGGGAGAGGGAAACACAAACGAGCAGGTCTCGAACCTGAGACCTGCAGGTGTCCGTGTCAGGACTTTAACCACAAGACCAAACAACCACAGACTTAAATTTTAGTTTTTATCAATGTAATTAAATGCTTAATTTTTATTAGTTTAGCCTTTCAACTCAGTAAAGGTCAGTATCACTATATAATGTCTTCTATTTATAAGGCCCATTTTCTTGGCGTGGCCCCATTTTTCGGGGCTATTGTGTGTTTAGGTGGCGGACTTTTTACAGGGGTGGACTGTTTTCTTTTCTTTTTTATTTTTTTCACTATAAGTAGGTAATTTTTTTAAAAAATCACCATAAAATATATATATATTTTTACTTTTTGCCACAAATTAACAAAATGCCCTAATAACCTTGCTTTTGAATGTGTTCGGAGGTGATGCAATATTAAATGATGAACGTCTATAGAGGCATAAGAGGAGTTAGAGAACTTTTTTTTTAAAAAAAATTTGTGTTTATTTTGGTTTTAACTCTCTTAAATTTTATACTACTCTTGTAGTGAATGATTCAGAACAGATTGCAAGATGAAAGGAAAATTTTGGATACTTAGCCACAACCTACTCATTATTTATTTTGTTTCAAATTTTTATTAATACAAATTCATACGATTGTCAAATAAAAAATTTGATCCAAATTTAAGTTCATCATCAAATTTATTGTATTCCAAACATCACATAATTCATTGAACTTGAATAAAAAGAACTATCAAGACTTTAGGAAGGCTAAAGCTGAAGATCCATATCTAGATATACCTTCCCCTCAAACAATATAAATATATAGTTTTTTTTTTCCTTGGCAGCTGGCTCCGATGCATTTCATCGTGACAGATCAAATAAATATTTTTTTTTTTTTGAAAATATCAAATAAATATTATTATGTATCTGATTAAGTAAAGATGTAGAAATTAAGTTGATATGTAATAAAAAATGCCTTGGTAGTACCAGCTCAACAGGAAAACATTGGCGCAATTAAAGATTTTAGAGATTTTTGCAGCACCCTATTGCTTTCTCCCCCTATCTTTGCAAACTTCACAGCTCCTGAAGAGGGATTTGTACTGGTAGAAGAGCTGGCCGAATTCGTTGAGGCTTCAGTTTCTGTTCTGCACCTCAGGTGCTTTATGAGATGCTAGTTGCCAAAGAGCGTGTCTCAGTAATTGCAAACAAAAGTTAAAATTACAAAAATCCATCACTTGCAAAACATACACTTGAAACACATATTTTAGTATCTCACTCTACAAATGAAACACAGCATTACAGTCCTTTTTGTCATCACTTCACATATACTGCAGTATATATACAGTCCGGTATAGGAAATTTCTAAAATTGTGAAGCAGATGTTTTTACTGCTATATGCTATATCACATCCTTCTGGTGGTGTTTGAATAATACTTAAAACAAAAGAAAAAGTTTTAAGGTAATTTTACAAATGGACAAATTTATCAAATCAAAAGTTAAGATCATCAATGTCACATCCACATTCTTGATGGATTTCTTGTCAGGTGAACTGACGAATTGCTATCCATAGGTGCTGATTATGTTTTGACTGATTTGCTTATGAACTACTGTTGTTCGAATGAGGAAGCCAACCCGAAGAATTCTCTGGAATCTGGATACCTAGTAAATTCCATAACGGTAAATCAAAGATGAAGATATTCAACGTCAATTAGCACATCCACACGCTTGACACATTTCACATCCAGTAAACTGATCACCAGTTGGCCACAGGCATCACTTGTGTCTTGACCCATGTGCTTAAAAATTGTTGTCTGAATGTGGCAGATACCCCAAAGAATTTTCTGGCTTCTTGATAATTTCTCAGGAAATTCTACATTGGAGCTTTATCAAATCAAAGATGAAGATCTTCAATGTCAGTTAGCACACCCACTCCCTGACTGGATTTCATATCAGGCAAACTGACCACTAGCTGACCACAGGCTATGTCCTGCCCCATTTGCTTACAAACTATTGTCTGAATGTTGTAAACACCCCTAAGAATTTTCTGAAATCTAGATACTTTCTCCTCACTACTGGTTTGGAATTGACCCAAAGTGCCAATAGGATTGAAAGGTATCAAGTTTACAACCTGCAAGGAATGCAAGGCAATCAAACTTAATCGCAACTTCTACGATCAATTAAATCACAGTTGTAGAGAGTTCATGAAGTGACAATGCAATGGAAAAGAAATGGTAAGCGCAAGCAAAACCATTATTCTCGAGAAAAACAACAAATTCAATCAAAATCTCAACATAAGCATAACTGATAAAAGGAAAAGTTGACAGGGCATAATTTGGCAAAGGTTGTTATGCTTGTAAAATCTTGCCATAGCATCATTCCATCATGCAGTTTGCACATGCTCAAGCTAAAATTTATGCTCACCACTTCGAACATCTCTAGCAATTTGCCGAGCTTGTGGGCATGTTGCTCTTCATCATTTACTCCATCAAGCATTATGTACTCAATAAAAATTTTCTGCTGACTGAAAGTAAAAACAATGTATAAGAGCACAAACTGCAAGCAAATGTAAGCTCACATAGTTTTCTAAGGTACATGAATAGTCAAGTTTTCACCTGTTTCTTTGATATACGTGCAGAGCATCCATAAGCTTTTCTAAAGGAAAACCCCGAGGTGCAGGCATTATATGGCAATGAATATCTTGAACTGGTGCATGCAATGATATTGCCAAGTTCAAACCAGGAAGATCTCTCTGAAGCTTGTTAATAGCATGGATGACACCAACCTACAGAATTAGATTTGATTGGTGTGCATGTAAGTCAATCGTTTACTGCATAAGTAAGCCTAAGTTGAGCTCAGACCACGAGGACGAGGTTTTCCGGCATATTTTCCAAGACGAGTGTCATACCTCATTATAACAGCCTCCACAAATGCTCCATTCTAATAAAATTGAGAAAGCAAACAACAACTTAGCAAAAACTTATTCGAACAAACATAAGAGCAATTACTTCCTCAGCAGTTATATATTTGAGACACAAAGATCCTGAATTAAACCAATGAGAATTCGTTTGCTAATATGAGAGCAAATAATACTATATAAAATGTCCAAAGTAGCATATAAAAAGAACAAATATCTAAGATAATTTCAGACACTAATATTGATAATAAAAATTAATTCGCATCCAAACTTGAATTACACTTCTCTTTACTTTAAAAAAAGTAAAGCAAAATTAAAAGAGGAGGAACAAAGGTACCTGAAGCTTGATAAGCAATTTGGTGGTGACCCCATCACTTGATTCAACAACAGAGTGAAGAGTAGAAGTGAAAGTTGTGAACTTTGAATCCAGAAGTGAGTATGCAGCTGATTGCAAATTGGGTATATAATCCCAATCACAATTAGGATTCTTCATCACATGCCTTAACCAAAAAAAAGAAACAAACTTTAGGTCAAAACAAAGAAACCCATTAAACATAAACACAATCCTTAACCAATTAAAAGCAAAAGAAACAATGTTTTAGCCCAAAACGAAGAAACCATTAAAACGTAAACACAAATAAAGATAAGAAACGCCAAATTATATAAAGATCATTACTTCCAAATGGGAGGAAGGAATTGACGACCGATGCTTGCAGCTTCAAACTCTCTCCTGAGATCTGGGGCGTTAAAAATCAACCCAAGGGCTACGCTTGTTGTACGTGTGGTCATGGTATTGTACAAATACAGTAATACTCTGCGGTTGATGGGCAGTACATATGGTTGCGGTTTACCTGTTCTGAATTGAAATTAGAGAACTTTGGTAGCAAAACAAGTTTTATCATTTTTATGCTATTTTTTTTAAATTTTAATAAACAAATATTTCTATTAAAATTATAAATAAATAATTAAATATTAAAATTAAAATATTAAAAAATCACAAAATGGCATAAATTATAATTTTTATTAAAAAAGGTTAAATTATAAACAAAATTACATAAAAATAAGAAAATTATGATCTTACATCCATGTCCTTATAATAATTTTTTTTTAACAATAACAACTAGTCTATACAGTTAAATTTCTCGGCTTGAAATAGGAGAGTTGAAAGTTGGGAGATCAACCCGCTCTCTCTACTAAATGACTTAGTGATGTGATGTTTTATTATCCCTTTTAGGTGAGCTAGGCATAATAATAATTTACTTTTTTTTTTTGACCAAATAATAATAATAATAATAATAATTTACTTTTGAAGATATTAATTAGTTACATTGATATATTCATATCCACAAACTAAAATGGTTTTATCTGTTCTGATTTCATAAATAATGTACAACAATGAAATGTGTTAGTTTTTAAGGTACCAATTTGTCAAATTGTGGTCTATTGGCTCAGGTAATGAACATTATAAGATAAAGTTATAGGTTTGATCTCATTTCCCTTGACCTCTCAATTATTAAAAAAAAAAAATCTGTCAAAGTGTGGCACGAAATCTGTCGAGCAATGTTTGTTAGCTGCCCTTTTAGCAAAATGCAATATTATGTCACAATTTGCAAGTTAAACAAGATCATCCAACTTTAAGGCTAGTCCAAGTGTTGTTGCAATAGTTAACAATGCCATAATTATCAGATGTAAAAATACACATTAACTCAATAAGAGACCAAAATGGAGTAATTAAGATCAATCATCCTTAAATACATCCATGTTGAACTTCATCAATGCAACAATATTATATTCATTAATATGCATCTCATAACTCAATATACAATTACATTGATGCTGAAACAAAAACAGCTAATTCAGCCTAGCAAAGACCATACTGAAGGAGCTCGCATGATATAGATCCATGTTGCCTCATTTGGCCATTAGCTTAGCATGCATCCACTGCTAGAGTAACATTTTGGTTTGGCAAAAACCATTTTTGAAATCCTGAATTATAGCGGTTTTTTATATTGAGCGCCTATCGTTTTATTGCATTGCATTGAACCCCCATGCTATTTGTAGGCGGCGGGGTTTAGAGCGCGCCCAAGTGTTGGCGACCATGGCACTGTGTTGGGCCTTCGGCCCACATGAGAAATACGATGTAGGTCTAAAAAGCCTACTCGGAGATGGAGTCGCCACCCGGGTGAAATCCGGGACACACTTATATGGCAACTGGATTCCACGGAGGTTCCCAGAAGCCGTCATTAGAGAACGGGTTCGGAAACTGGGTATGGACGTTTGAATGTCCACCCGATTTTGCGATCGGCCTCCGTTTGTGTTCATGTTTTATTATCTTTTGATTATTCGATTGTTTCTTTTATTTACATGCGAATTGGATTGCCTTCAAATCAATGATCAATTTTACTTTATATTCAAGTTTGTACATTATCCGTGTTCATGCATATTAGTCCCGTTGCTCACAAAAATAAACTCAATATACAATTATACATTCCAAATAAACGAGAAAGGGATTAGGGATTACATCGCTTAGAATGAACAATTAACTAATTAAACTTCTTAAGAACTACTTAATACAAAATAGTGATTAGAGAATCACTCTTAAGAATTCCTGCAAGACAAATGTTCACCCTTTCCCACACACCGGGAATTTGGTCGGTTAGCATCACAAATGATAACCCCAAACAAGAATTCAAACAATTCATAAATATATACACAAATGAACTTGATGTTCTTACTCATATAACACAAGAAATTGATGAAGTCATGCATAAACATGTACGTACAACATCATAGAATAAAAATTATCACATACAAAGGGTATAAAACAAACATGGCATTATAAAACATGAAGAAGGGTAAACAGGGACTATGCTAGAGGCGGAACAGGGCATCTATCGCCCTGTTCAAGTGGCGATTGCAACTTAGCCTCCTGGTCGAGTGGCGATCGCCTGGTGGGAAGAGGCGAACGCCTCTTGGGGAGGCGGTCACCTCCTCTGGGGGCGGTCCAACCTAGGCAAGCGACGATCGCCACTAGGCACTCAGGCCGGGTGGCGATCGCCTCCTGAGGAGAAGAGATCGCCTCCTAAGGAGGCGATCGCCTCCTCCACAGGGCGATCCGGTCTCAGCAAGTTATCAAAATGACTTCTATCCTAAGCAACCTAAACATGCATGGATTCAGGACTCTAAAACCACCTAAAACTCCAATAAATCACATTACGAACATGCTAAAACACATAACAATCACGTCTATATCATGTTATAGCAGGAAATTCGAGAAATGAATCAAATGAACACTAGATGCTTTGATATTTAGGGAACAAGTAAAGAGAATTACTAAGGTGAAGCTTTTCTCAAAATGATTGACCCTCAGAGATGGATGAGCTTTGATCTTTGCTCTGATGCAAGAAGACTTCCCTTCTCCCTTGAGAATTCACTCCTAAGTTTTGTTTCTCTCTTCCTCTCCTAGGAAAATATCCCCCTCTTGCTCCTCAAAGCTACCTTCTTCCATCTTCCCTTCTGGTTTTTCTCCTTCTTTCTTAGAAAAAAAAATGAGCTCTAGCCCTCTAAAAATCAGATCCCCCTTCTCTCTTCACACTCTTCCCTTCTTATCCCCCTTCAACCACCCATCACTTCACAATCTTTCCCTCCTCCCTAAGCTCTCTTCCCTCCACTCAAAATCTCTCAAAAGGCGCACTTTTGCGTGCTGGAGCAGGAGGTTTGGTGTGGGGGACCCCTCTCTCTCCTCATTAAATGCTGCAATTAATGCAGCATGCAAGTGGGGGGGTCAAGAGGCAACCACCTCTTCAAGGCGGCGATCGCCTCCTTGCCAAGGGGCGATTGCCCCTTGACCGGGAGGCATCGCCTCTTGATCCCAGACCTGGACGGACCGGGTCGATTTGGCGGTTAGGGCTTGGGCTTGGCGGGCCAGACTCTTCTAAGTGGATTCTCAAGGGATTTGGGCTCTCTTTCTTGCATTCAAATCTCGTTCTCATCATCGGGCTTATTGTGGGCCGGCTAAACCGAGCAACCACAGTCCGTCCCCTATTACGGGCCGACCGGATCGGGTGTCTACACTAATAAAAGTAAAATTAAATTAATTAAAATATAATTTTAATTTGATAGAAAGTCTATTTCCTATTTTAATTAGGTTAACTTCTATTTTATCTCTAACAAAAATTAAATTAATTAAAATATAATTCTAATTTAATTGAAAGTATGTTTCTGATTAACTTCTATTTTATCTCTAACCAAATTAAATTAAATTAAATTAATTAAAATGTAATTCTAATTTAATTGGATGTATATTTCCCATTCTAATTAGGTTAATTTCTATTATATTTCTAATAAAAATGAAATTAATTAATATACAATTCTAATTTAATTGAAAGTATGTTTCCTATTTTAATTATATTAATTTCTATTTTATCTCTAAAAAAATTAATTAATTAAAATTTTAGTGATAATTTTGTTAAAAATATATATTTTGATGTTGTTATAAAATTTAACAAAAAAGAATTAAAATTAAATTAATTAATATTAATCATTAATTAATTAATAGTTTAACTTAAAAATTACATTAAATTAATTTTTGTGTAAATAAAAGTATTAATATTAAAAATATTAAAAAATAAAGTGTTATGGCTCAAATAAAAAATTTACTAAACTATAAGTTTAATGGGGCTGTAATATTTAAATTGTTATATAAAGAAAATAAAGCTTTTATTATTTTTAAATTTTGTATTAACAAATAACTAATGATTTTTCATTATCTTATGATTAATTATGACCATAGTATTTTTTTTTTATATGAAATCAGTTCTAGAGTTGAGAAAAATTAATTATAAAAAATATTGAAGGAATATCATATAATTATTTAAATAAAAGATTTATAAAAATTGTTACAAATTATAACTATATTAAGTTAATATTAAATTGTTATATAAATAAATAACATTGTTATTATTTTTAAAATTTTATTTAATAATAATAATATGTTTAATTGTTTATTTATTATATATAACGAGTCAAATAAATTTTTTTTCACTTGTGAAACACGTGATTGTTTACTAGTATATATATATATATAGTAAACATGTTTTTTTTTTCAACTGCATATATAATTGATAAAAAAAAAGAAGGTGATTGATAACTTTTTTGAGCATTTTATAGGTAAGTAGTCATTTACTTTTTATTCTTTAATCATGTGTTTTCTCTGTTTTAAGAGGGATTTTTAGGATCAAATGCACCGGAGAGTACCGAACTTTAACTTTGTTTTAACTCAGTTACAAATTTTAATTTGTATCTTTTTAGATACTAAATTTTTATTTAATTTCGTAGTAGTCACTCAAAAAAAAATTTTAGCACCTGAATAATCGATAATTACTATTTTAATCTAAAATTAAAGTTTTTATTTTCAAATAAGTCCATATTTTCTATACATTTATAGGAAATAAGGAAAAATTTGAAAATCATTTTAATTCCTCCGAGTAAGAGTAGACTCATCCGGAGTGCTATCAAAGCCTTGAAGAAGTAAACTTTTAAAATTTTTTATAATTTATGGACCAAATTGAAAGGATAAAAAGATTGATCGATTAAAATAGTTTTTAAGATAAATTTAGTGGATTAAAAATTTTTGACAGTACTCTTTTTGAAACAAAATCAAAGTTGAGTGACTAAAAAGAAACAAATTGAAGTTTAATATCCAAATTGTAATAAGTGTAAGTTTGATAACCACCATTACATTTAACTCAGATTTTTTTTCTCTGCCAATTCTCTAGTGAAAAAGAAAAAAAATTATTTCCTATTTTTATGGTCGACCTTTTATAATTGAGCATTCATCTATTTTAATTCCTCCAATAATGTTTTCTTTTGTTTTAAAAGCACTTTTTTTTTGTTATTTTATAGTGAAAAATACATTGTATTCTAAAATCGTTTATCAATTAATTTGTAGTGATTTATTTTTTGGGTTTAAATTACAACTATTCATTGTTCATTGAACTCTAATACATCCAGTTTAATCCGAATAAAATTACAACAACATCAAAATTTTCCAATAATTAATTTGCAGTGATTTTAAAACACCAAGTATTAGATTGAAAAATTCTTATTAAATATTTTATTGAATATAATATATTAAATTTTCTGTATTGAATTTTTGGTGTTTGTCTCTAAAACTTGCTGGCAAGGAAAAAGACAAAGCTATTTATACAGGCAATTAAATAGTAAGATAAAAAAATTAAAAGGACAAAAAATTCTCTTCTAATCATGAATAATTTTTTTTTATCTATTTTAATAGTTAATATTTATATAAATTATTAATCTAGATAAAGAGAATGTAATATAAATTTTTATATTTTATAGTACGTCAAAAGAAATTATAATAGACAAGTGTAGTCTTATTTCACACAATCCAAGAACTTCCATAGTGTCAATCGTTATAGCTCTTTGACAGTGTCTTAGCACAGGCAAGCATTTCCTTAATTTCCAGCAATGTGAACTACTGAAATATTTGTAACTATATTTATATACACAATAATAATTTTTTATTATCTATTTTAATGTTTAATATTTATATAAATTATTAATCTAGATAAAGAGAATGTAATATAAATTTTTATATTTTATTCGTCAACAGAAATTATAATAGACAAGTGTAGTGTCAATCGTTATAGCTCTTTGACAGTGTCTTCCATGCACAGGCAAGCATTTTCTTAATTTCCAGCAATGTGAACTACTGAAATATTTGTAAAGAATATATATATATATATATATATATTGAAAAGCCTAGAGGGGTGAATAGGATTAATTAAATTTTTAAACGAGATCAAGAAAAATTAGGAGTTAAAAGAAAATATTGAAGAGATGAAAAAAATTGACACAAAAATTTAAGTAGTTCAATTTTATCCACAAAATTGCGTCTCTACTTAACTTATCTTCAAGTTAGGATTTTTCAACCACCAACTCCAAACTATATCACTAGATTAAAAATACACAAAAATTAAACTCAAACCTTTACAATAAAGTTTTTCTTGGCTCATGGGTGATATTTTAGGTCTATCGAATGCCCTATTCAGAGGGATACGGGACAGAGCACATCAGAGTGAAGTAAAGTGTAAATGAAAAATCTATCAATTTTAACACTCATAAAAAAATCTAGAAAAGACAAGGGGTTCTTTATGTCCACAAAAATTTTGTCTAGGATCTATTAATTTTATATACACACATTTTATATAATAAATGAACTGTAAATAATATATATATTTTAAAATAAATAATTAAATATTTTTTATAAATTAAAATTATAAATTAATCAAATACTTTATAAAAATGACAACCTAGTAATAATATTATTTGGTTATTTTTTATTAAGAGTATATATATTTTTAAAATGCATTATAATTATAATAACTGAAAAAATAAAAATGGTTCAAAAATTATAATTATAATTTTTATATTAAATTGGAAAAGAAAAAATGTTTTTAGTTGAATAAAAAGATATGGTGTAGGTGGAATATGAGATATAAATTTTGATAGAATAAGAGAATGACGTTTTGCATTTAATAGAATTAGAGTATATTTTAGATAGAATTAAAAACATGTATTTTAAATAAAGATTTCTTATAAATTTTTTTAAAATTAGAAAATTCATTGATTTTAAAAGTAAGGGTTTAGAAATAAATATTGAAATTTGCGAAGAGACACTTGTCAAATTTTAAACTTAATATTTTGAAACTCAGCATTTAATATATATATATATAAATTTTAAGTTAAAAAATTAATTAGAAATAAAATTTTGGACTAAATTGTATATTATAAAAAGTTCAAAAATTTACTTAAAAAAAGAAAACAAAATCCAATTTGGCGTACAGTACACCCAATATCTCAAAAAAAAAAAAAAAATCCAGTAGTGTATGAAGATGAATTGGAGATGCCCTTAGTCACAAAACTTCAAACAAAATAAATCCACAAGATGATGATAATATGTCATTTTTTTTTTCAGGAAATAATATGTCATTTCATAAGTGTGGATATTTGAAAAAAATGGCACTCAATTGTTTTGTTGTCCTTCAATGCATTAGTTAACATTTAATTACAAGGGACGTTAATATATGGAATCTGTTTTTTTTTTTTTTTTTTCAGAATTTCATCAGGGTTGTTTGATTGTTGACGATGACAACTAAAAATGGTGCAGCAAATAGTAATGAAGCAGCTAGAAATAACGCCAAATTTAGGCATTCAGCTGTTTTCTAGCTTGTTGTTTTGTACATGCTATGAGTGTGAAAGTCGAGCAATAGATATTTGCCTTGATTTTAGGACTTGAAAATAATTCAGAAAGAAAATTTTACAGGTGTCCTAATGAGATAATTAATTTATTTTTATCTTTAAAAGTGACTAGAATTGTGGATTTTTTAGGACTAATTTTTTTTTTTGAAATTTGATTCGGGAAATTATCAAATTTTTAAGAAAGTTATACTGTAAATTTTTTAGGTGCCATGATGAACGAGTTGTGAGCTTTCGAATATCTACAGAAGTTGAGGATCAATTGTGAAGAGGACTATATATTTGCATCAATTGTAATGAAGCAAATGGATGCACCCAATAATGAAATAAACTCATTCTACTTGGACTGACTGAAGCAAGACTAGAAGCAAAGTTCATGCTACGGTCTTTTAGATTTAGCTCTTTTTTCTTTTCTCTCTTTTTTATTTTTGTTGAACTTTTGGTGATTAGGATATGATGAGGTTCGTGACCTTTATGTCTCAGCTACAGCGTTGAAGAAGGTTCAAGCTCGATCTTAGGTGGTCAAAGCTTGAGATCTCTGCAAAAAAGAAGAACACTTGGATAAATGAGGGCTTGGTTTGCCCAAAGCCCCTCCGATGCCTCAGTCAGGATTGGGTCCCCTGTGAGGGTGATTTTCATGGAGGAAGATGTGTATTGCTCTAATGGAGCATGATGGTGAGTGAAGAATGAAGGTTCTCTATGGATGAGAGAACGTTGGTGCTGTGTAAAAGAAGAAGAAAAATAAGAGAAAGAAGATGATGTTACCTCATTAGTATAGGAAATGAGTTTTATATGGAAAGTGGGTAAAAAGGTGGTGACACGTGTCGGAAGCCCATTGGTGGAGATGATTAATTGATGGGGCTGTTGTAAGGAGCATGGGGTCACATTTAATGAAGTGGGTGAGGGTAGACCTTACTTTACACATGTCATCATGGGATTGGTGGGGTGTTTTCCATGTATCATGAGTAGTCCCCCCTAAGTCCTGAGTAGAGAGTAGCGGCAGTCAGGACAAGAGAGCACGTGGACGCTCCTTGAAGTAAAGCAGTTGGGATGTCTTCCAATAGCATTCATACATGACTAGTATGATGGTGAAGGGCCTTAATTCTGAGATGTAATGCCTGATATCGATGTGGTGGGTAGGTCTTCCTAAGGAGGAAGTTTTCCCGAGTGTCTAGATCTTCCAGGAAGGAAGGTTTCCTAAGTAGGATTTCTCGAGTAGGATGTCTATACAGTAAATCCTTGGGGACACGAGACTCTCACTTATGGAGAGATTTTGACTTTAATTTTAATTAATTCTCCCGGGGGAGTGCCTCGTTGGGGAGGTATAGTTCTTTAACTGAAAAATTTTCTTATAGAGGAGATTTCGTTGCTGTTAGGGGGGTGGAGATCTTAAACTGAGAAGTTTTTATGGAGGAAATCTTTGCTCCCAGAGGGGAAGTAAAAGTCTTTAACTGACAAATTCTTCAGTAGAGGATCTGGGTATGGTCCTGTTTGATCACAGAATACTAGGCAGTTCTTCAGCCGGACTGGCACCGGCCTTCTTTAGTTTCTTTTATAGACTCTGTAACACAACTCAATTAGACACTTCTGTTTGAACGTTCATCAGAGGATGTAAGGTAGAACTAAAAATCGTTTTCCGTTGTTTAAACATTAAAATCTTGGGCATACCAAACTGGTAGATAAATTTTTCTATAAGGAGTTAATGGCCTTTTGAATAGTTACAGCGGTGAGTGCCTCAGCTTCCACTCATTTGGTTAAGTAATCAATGATTAGGCGGTGCACAAACTAAGTTAGTGCCATCGTGCGTTACATTTCTTCACAAATTCGGTTGCATCCTTCGTTATGGTGGGCTGGAGATATTCTTGCCTGACTATCAAGTTAGACAAGCGAGGTTTCTCCCTGTGTGGGTGCTACAGGCTCCTTCGTAAATTTCCTTCATAACATAATTTGTTTCTTTAAGCATCAAACGTCACTGTAAAGGTATGTGGACTTCACTCATGTATAATTTTCCTTTTATCATAGTGAATCGAGCTGCTCTGAGAGAGGGTTTAATAGCTTCATTTTTGTCAATAGGGAGTTCTCTCATCTTCAAGTACTCCACAATCGGGTCTTACCCAATAAGGTTGTGATTCATAAGTGGATACATTATGGGGCTTCATTGTGCTGTGTATGTTTAGGATTTCTGCTCTCACTCCTTAAGGTAAAGATCTCATTTGTGTGATAACCATTCTACTAAGGGGATCTGCCTGACTCTCTTCCTCTCTGGTTATTCTGGTGATGCAGGTAGGAACTTGCCTTTCTTCAAATCTCACCAAGACCTCTTTCATCTTTGGTATAGAATACTTCGTTGGTCTGATTCACTATCAATTGGGAGTCACTATACACTTTTAAATTTAAAACAGCAACTGCTTCAGCTAACAAGAGTCCCCTTATCACTACCTCATATTCAGAGATGTTATCAAAAGTGGAGAAATCAAATCTTAATATGAACTCAGATGTATACCGTTGGGGGTCTTTTAGAACTATCCCTGCTCCAACTCTTCCGGCACTACAGGATCCATCTGCACATAGGTTCCACTTATAAGACAAGTGAATGGAACTGTTGGGGTCTGAGACACAGGAAGGTTTCTCTCCTAACCGTCTTTCTTTAGAACCAATCTCGTTGAAACTGCATTAGGTGATGAAATCAGCCAAGGCTTGGGCCTTAGTAGCTCTTCTTAATTCAGATCTCAAACTATATCTTCCTATTTGAATAGTCACAGCATCATTCAACCTTCAATGGTGGGTCTTTGAAGAGTCTGTCTGAATGGAGTGTCAAGTCGAACCACTTCTTGATGGTCTGGGAGGTATACTCGGAACTTGTTCACAGTTGTCAGGAGGGCATAAACCAGCTTCCTTATCTTTGAGTACTTTTGTTCAGCCCTTTTTCAACACTCTGCTAGCATAATAAACCATTCTCTGGATCTGATTTTTCTCCCTTGCCGATACCGTGCTCACTTCTTAATCTGAGGTAAAAACCCATAAAACCTCTGAACTTTCCCCCGGTGATGAAAGATGAACATTTTTGTCCAGCTAATCTTTAAAGATTTTGCTAGTAAGCCATTGGTAGATAGCATTAGTGTTCTTCGAGCCAAAGAGCATTATCTTGTGGAATTAAGTTTCCTTTTCTATAATGAAGGTCGTTTCTCCTTGTCCTCTTGGTTCATACGGATTTGATGGTACACATACAGGCTACTTGCCTATGTGAAGAACTCGAACTCAAATGTTGCGTCAACCAGCTTATCAATAGATGATAATGGAAAACAATTCTTCGGGTGAGCTTTATTCAGGTCTATGAAACCTATGCATAATCTCCATTTATTATTTCCTTTCTTGGCTAGAATAATGTCAGCCAACCAGGCTGGATGAGTGACCTCTATGATAAATCCAGCTTCTATTAGCTTATCTACTTCACTGTCCATTACTTTCTGCTTATGTTGGAAAAGCATTCTTCTACTATACCGACAGTATATTGACATCCACATCGAGTTTATAATTCATCATCCTTGAGCATATACTAGGTGTGTCATTGTACTTGAAGGCAAAGATGGATACTTGTCTCTTGAGGAACTTCTCTATTAAGACTTTAGCCATGATGAATTTCGCCATAGTCATTCTTCTTCTCACTATATATTCCTGTATAGATGACTTCTCTAGGGAAGGATGTTTGTCTGATCCCTCACAGGGATGATTCCTATCTGTATGACCTCACTAGGGAGGATATATGTCTGATCCCTCATAGGGATGATTCCTGTCGGTATGACCTCACTAGGGAGGATGTATGTCTATTTGATTTAGTGATAGAAGGATCTTTATTTTTATTTTTATGCCACAAGCCTGCGAGGACATGGGACTCTCACTTCCGGAGAGATTTAGACTTCTAAATTTAAATCATTCTCAGAGCCTTCTTGAGAAAGTTGGTTAGTGCTTGGGGAGGATTTATTTTTCTTAAACCGTCATGGCATGGATTCTCATTTATAGAGAGTGCCTCACTTTCGGAGGACTAATTTGGAAGTAGGATTTAGTATCCTTTATGATAGAATTCCTGCGCAGGTGCTCATACTTGGAGCAATTGATATGTTTCGAATGCATTCTTTTTGGTTCACCTCTCTTCGGGAGGTTTTTCTCATGAGATGAGAAAATTGATTTGTATAATGCCCTTGCTAGGAATCTCTTAGAGGATTTCTTCCTCATAAGATAGTTTGAATGTAATATTCCGGATTATGAATCATAATATAATAGTTTCAAAGTTTGCAATTTTTGCAATGAGATAAGTAGGAGAGCTTTGCTGCAAGAGAATACTTTATCTTCAAGAGAATATTTGAACATGATCATATATAAAGAGAAAATACACTAAAAGAGAATTCCTCTATTTCAAGGAGAGGCGGCAAGATTATGCCATGTAGATGGAGAAGCTTCAATAGAGATAATTCCTTTCTTCATGGAGTAATGTGCCATAAATTTATAAAAAGCAAATAGATAACAAGTTTTCTTCATAGCCTACTAGGTAGCAAATCCTGCATACCAATGAATTCCTGCCTGATAATAAATCCCTGTCTGACAATAAATCTCTGTCTGACGATGAATTCCTATCTGACAATGAATTCCTATCTGACAATAAATCTCTATCTGACAATGAATTCCTGCCTGGCAATAAGATCATCAATCGATATACAATATTCATCTGGAGGAGAATGGTAACTTCCTGACTAGCAACTCTAGGTAATAAACTCCTGCCTACCAAGGTCTTTGATTCTACCCCTCTGATAAGATAACCCACATGTAGGAGACGTATACTCGCTTCTGCGCTTCTTTCAACATATGGTTTGTTCTTTTAAGAAATAAGCATTGTAGGTAGAGGTATATGGTATCTTCCATTTTGTACAATTTCCCATCCCGAATAGTAAACCTTGATGTCCTTAGAGCAGGAATCAGAGCTTCTCTTTGACCAGACAATAATTCTCATGTATGGATGTCACCAAATAGAAAATTCACCGTAGTTATTGCCATCTTTCTAAGAGGATATATTAGGAAGTCATACATTACTAGATATTTGAAAGACGTATTTTGGTGATGAGATCTGTCCAATGAAGAAACAAAAATAATCTGCTCGTTCTACTTCTTCAGTCTCCATAATGCTCTTCTGACATTTCTTTCTTTCATGACTTGTCTTTGTTCGAAGTGCGGACCAATGTTTTCTGATTCAAAGAGTACTATTCTCTAGTTGCATATCCGTTTCTCAGTTGTCACCCAATTGTTTATCTCCAAAACCCGTAAGCACTTAGTGATAATCAGGGAGGATTTCTGTTTCCTTGTCTGACTAGGGAGTATTCATATCTCCTTGTCTCCCTCAAAAAGAGTTTGAAGAATGGTAATGGTTTCAAACTAAGTAAACTGATGATGGCTGAACTCTTTCTATCCTCATCAAAGATTATATTCTGAGAAGTCGATTCACGGTCGTGCTTTATCACAGAGGGAATTAACTTGCCTAAACTATTTTACCACTGCTAGACTCATTGGCAAATAATTCGATGACTTCTGAAATTTGAGATAGTAGCCATTCTAATGTTTGCTATGAAGAATAACCCATGTAGAGAGACTAGGAATCTGAGTGATGAAGAATCCCGTGTAGATGATCAACCCTGAGGTAGAACCTATATAGGTGTAATAGATATTTCTTCTAAAAATAAGTTGAGCTCTGCTAACTTGATGATACTTATTGCATTAATTAAAAGAGTGTATATCTCCACCAAGTAACCATTAATCACAAACATTACCACCAGGGCATGCACCTGTTTGAGGAGTCTCTGCAGCTTCTGCATCTTTTGAGCCAAAAATTATCACACATTTGAGGAATTCTTCCCTTCTTTTCATCGGTACCTTTATCTTACACCCCTGATTCTCCCTTCTGCTTCTTATACTCAAAGGGAGGGTTTTCCCCGGTTACTAGATAAATGACTCCACTCGTTCTAGTGTCAGGCGGAAGTACTAACTGCTTATCCTTCTGAGGTCTTGCAACACTTGCCCCTTTGTTATGTGAGTACAGTCCAGGAGGGATATTCCCCTATTTCAGAAAACTTCTCAAGTGAACTATCAAATCGATCTTTCAAGTTCTGACATCAACTGGTGGCGTTCATTTGCATTGTGGCCAATCATCCAGCGAGAGTGGCAATACATTATCCAATCTCAGTTTTAGAGTTGGAGAGTAAATTCCTTAGTTAGTGGAAATACTCTATGTCTTTGCTTATTGTCGAAACCTTCTTTTCTAATAATATTTAAGGTTGTCAAGTCTTTCTCCCGTTGGGAGAAGAGGGTCTTCTTGGAGGCGAAAGAGAGTGTGAATACCTCTCTCGGCCCTTTGTTGGGGTATTGTTCTTTGAAGGTTCTTTCCATTGATAATAATACACGAGGAATATGCATATCCTTAAGATAAAAAGTCATATTTATCATTGTGCGAAATTATGCAAAGGGTTTATGCATATGCAAATAGATGGTGCGCAATATGATCTTGAAAGACATAACTTGAGACATATAAGAATACATATAAGAATCTCATGTTACATGATTTAATAACTCTGGAAAGGAGAAAATTATCCTCGTAGCCCATAGGGGGTTGAACAATTCATGCAAGTTATAATAGATAAAGACTTATCCCTTCAAGGAGTCGAGATATATGTTTTATGGCCAATAAAATTAATGAGGACCTGAATATAATTCCTCTCTTTATAGATAAAATCTCAGGAGTTCTGACTCCTGCCTATGTGTCAGGTGGGGTTAGGCTTGTATAAGACTGATTGGGGTGATCTCCTCTTTGAGCAGAGGGTACAAGGTTGGGTCACTTCCTATACAGGAAGGAACTCATACTTCATGCTAATAGACTTAAGCATGCATTGCTATAAAATGACAATTTAAAACATGTTGATTCAAGATATTTGGTAAAGAAAACTTATCTGACAGGCTGTAATCAGTCTTGGAGATTTCTTGTAATTATTTAGATCCATATAGACACATGCAGAATGCACATGATCATCTTCCATTGCTTTAAAACTGAGTAGAATGCACATGTAGATTCCAGAGGGACAGAGGGGTTAATTCCTTTATGAGCTCATCTCGAAAATATTCCTCAACTTCTAATGTAAGAAAGATGACAATCCTCAATTTCTTGAGTAGCATTAGTGCTTGGGAGAATTCCCGCTTCTACGTTGGAAATAACTGATTGGGGATGTGATCCTGCCTGAGAAAATAAAGATTCCATGCAACCTTGGAGATATAATCCTCCCAGTAATCATCCTGTCTGGTTAAGGAGCATCTTCATAAATAAGTCGTAATTTCACTTGTCTTCCACAAAAGAGAAAACTTCACCGATTTCACGATAAAGCAAAAGAGATACTGGCCCGCTGATAAGGTTTCCCCTCATATTTAGAGCTCCATGTAGGATTCCACATGTGGGATAAAGCTTCAAAAAATAATAACCTGATAGGATTCCTACGTGGGGGCTTCCAGGTAGGATTTCTCTTGACTGACTCTCTTAGTAAGGGAGTCCGCTTGACATCATCTGCTTCGAGGTACCTGTGTAGGTCATACAGGTATCTCCCCGACTAGGCTTATCTACATGGTGCTTATGCTTTCTTCAACTTCTTCAGAGGAGGGAGAGTTTATAAACTCCTCTTGGTATTTAAAAGCGAATTTAGAGGTGCGAAGACATCATCTTGGAGAATGTACTTATCCTTCATAATAGGCTCAATAGCTTGAGAGTCTTCCAAGTGAGGAATCTTCATAGCTTCCATATTAAATTGAGCCACATAGTCACGCAAGCTGTTGCCTCTATTTTGGACAATGGTTTCCAAAAGGGAAGTTTCCTTTCTGGCTGGGATATTTGAGGTAAACCTCCGAGCATATGTAGAATTCAATAACTGCTTAAAACTTTAAAACATGACCTTTAGGATTAGATGCTCTATCATAAGTAGGAAGAGCGAGTAGTTTATATTTAATAGGAATAGGCTTCTCCCTGGCTGCCTCAAAGAAGGGTAATTGAGGATTCATTATACGATCAGATGACTTCTTTATGCTGGTTTTTCTGTTTTTCCACTCAAGAAATTCTTTAAGTTTCTTTCCCAACTCACCAAGATCATCATAACCTCTTAAGTACAAAGATCATTCTTCTCCCCACAGACGGTACCATTTGATGAGGTTCGTGACCTTTATGTCTCAGTTATAGCGTTGAAGAAGGTCCAAGCTTGATCTTAGGTGGTCAAAGCTCGAGATCTCTGTAAAAAAGAAGAACCCTTAGGTAAATGAGGTCTTGGTTTGTCCAAAGCCCCTCCGATTCCTCAGTCAGGATCGGGTCCCCTGTGAGGGTGATTTTCATGGAGGAAGATGTGTATTACTCTAATGGAGCATGATGGTGAGTGAAGAATGGAGGTTCTCTATGGATGAGAGAACGTTGGTGCTGTGTAAAAGAAGAAGAAAAATGAGAGAAAGAAGATAATGTTACCTTATTAGTGTAGGAAATGAGTTTTATATGGAAAATGGGTAAAAAGGTGGTGACACGTGTCGAAAGCCCATTGGTAGAGATGATTAATTGATGGGGCTGTTGTAAGGAGCATGGGGTCACATTTAATGAAGTGGGTGAGGGTAAACCTTACTTTACACTTGTCATCATGGGATTGGTGGGGTGTTTTCCATGTATCATCAGGATGCATAAGTGAATCAGCATCCTGGGGCTGTTTAAAAAAAATGTTACAATTTTTGTAGGATTTCTATCTTAAATTCTTATGTATTTTATAGAAATTTAGTAGTTCTACATCTGAAACCTTTTTCATTTGTCTAAAAGTGATAAACATTCAACCATATAAAATTTTGAACTTCTCCGGTAATTAACACAGCTAGTTTTTTCAGAAAAAGAAAAAATTCATTAAAAATTAAAAATACATCCTGATGCACAAATAATATAAACAAAGTACAATAAAAAAGTATCGAAACAAACTCTCACTTAAAATGTAAAATGGTTCACTGCTATTTTTCAATCGTGTTAACATAACTATTTTAATTTGCAACTAGACAATTCATTCAACAATTTTTATACTTCAGTAAATTAGGAAAGACTGTTGTATATATGTGAATATATTATTTCCTAAGTCAGGGTAGATCAAATCTCACTAATTAATTTAGCTCATCATTACTTTCTAGCATAAGAATTATCATGTTCATTTCCTATGTAAGTTTGTACAGGTCTATATATTCTATATTGTTACTGTTGGTTCACGACCTTTTTTCCAAAGCTCAGCTCTCAATACACAAAAGATTAACCTTGCAAAATAGAGAAAACTCAGTCAGAAGTGGCTTGGGTTGCCCAAAGCCCCTCCGATGGTTAAGTCAGATTTTGGATTCATAGGAGTTGTAGGTGTAAGTTCTACTTTTCTTGATCAGAAAAATAATATGAGTAATGAATGAATGTGCTGGTTGTTGTGATCAGAAGAGAAGAAGATATCTTTGTAGAAGTGAACGTGTATGCTGTATATGGAAAGGATGGCACCTGACTTCGGGAGCAAGAGTTTCCTTTTGAAGAAGTTTGCTAGGTGGTACAATACGTGTCGGCTTCAGATTGGTGAGGACATTCCTCTGTCAGCTGCATCGTGCGGGTCTACTGTTTGTCTGGTAGATGTATGGGGTGATAGTCGACAAGGAGACGTCAGTGAACAGCTGTGACAAGTACGGTTCTTTTATGCGCTTTTGTTTCCAGATGCTGAAATATGTTACTACTCAGGGGGCAGTCCCCCCTGGTTAGCTTCTTAGGGCGGCTGGAGTCCTAAGTGGGCTTCTCAAGTGGTAGAGAATGTTTTGTGTACATGGGCATTTTTTTTTAGTAAGTTGGCATCTTAGTTGATTAATACTGTCCATGTGTCTTCATGTTATTAGCTAAAGATATTGATGTATCATCAGTAGTCCCCCCTAAGCCTTGAGTAGAGGGAAACGGCACTCGAGGCAGGGAGAATGAGTGGTTGACACGTGACTCAGATAGTTTGGATTCTCAGGAGTGATGGGTGTGCGATTAAGGAGGCTATTTCTGTGCATGTTTCTCTGCATGCCGCCGGATTTAATGTAAGTCATGGCAGTTCCTTTTTCTTCATAATGATTGGTTTTGAAATTTGAAAACCAATCCTTCACGCTTATCTGGACGGTTAGGAGACATTCATGATCTCCTTAACATATCTTGATCGTTCACCTCCTAATTCATAGCTTCTTAGCTTCTCAGTGAGTTATTTCCTTATTAAAGGCTGTTCAACTACCAAGTCAGTCATTTTCCTTATATTCTCACTTCTGGTTGAAATTCTGCTTTCTCTATCTAGTTTCCTTTCTCTTTCTTTGGCAGTTCATTTCTTCGAGCGATTAGGTATGTTTTCTATTTCCTTTCCCTGTTATTTTTCTCTTTATCTCCATGAGTGATTTTCGTGAGGTTCGTAAGTTTGTCTCCAATGCCAATCGCTTCGGTCTTCTAAAAGCCTTAGGGGATAGGACTTATGATGAATGAGCCATAGAGATTAGGGCTTCGAAGAAGGATGAAAGGCTTTGGGTGCCTGAAGGGGATAGTGGTTTAAAATCTGCCCAGAGAGATAATAAGGAGATGATCTTCTTTATTAAACATGTAGAGTTTGGACTTGACCTGCCCCCTTCACCCTTTTTCCAAGAAATTTTTCAATTCTATTTGAAATGTCCAGCGTATCTGACCCCCCATGCCATTCTATTAATTGCTGCTTTCTCTCAACTATGTGAGAGATTGAACATTGTTCCAACTGCAAACTTGTTTAGCATTTTCTTTGAGCACAAAAGGATTTCTAGTGGGTTTTTCACTTTTGTGAGTAGGCAGGGTTTAGTCATAATCAGTGAAGTTCCTGATGTGGATAAATCGTGGCGAAATAAATTTCTGGTAGCCCGATTGAAAGATGATGGTCCTATTATGGAGTGGGGTTTTGAAAGAGGTTAGTTAGATGCATTTGACGAGGCTAAGGGGAGGCCTACCCTAACCGAATAAGAGAGAGACGGTTGGGAAAGGATTCTAAATCAGGGGAAGTTGTTTAAGGGAAGGGCATTGATAAGTGGTGCTTCTTTAGAGGACTCTGGTGGGTTTCGCTTGTCATGTTGTTTTGTTTTGCTTAGGATAATAGTTTTTCTTGATATTCATAATGATTCTTTTTGCAGTTTCACAAGATAACATGAGTTTCAATCGGTCCATAAAGTTCAATTTCTACACTGAGGAACTCAGGCGGGCCTCGAAGAGCAAGGTCAAGAAGGAGCCCGGCTCAGACGCCAGCAATTTCGCTCCTAAATCCCACCAGAAGGGTGATGGGAACACTTCATGTCCCTCTAGAGTAACCACGAGGTGCCAGGCATTAAAGATTAAGGAGGATGCTAGTGAGCGAGCATCGATTGACAGGGGCAAGGGCCTTCCTTTTAGCGGGAAGATCAGGGGGACGAGGAAGGTTCCTACTAAAGTGCTTAGTTCTGACACAGATAGTGGGGATGAACCCCTCCAAAAGAGACCGAGGGGGTCAGGGAGATTCATTCCTCGATCCATTGTGGAGAAACTAGCCAAAGGAAGCACCGTCCTGGCTAGGGAGGGAAATCCCCCTTTTTGATTTATCAGATTCTACTGAGAGGGAGATTAACCCTGACACTCCGGTTCAATAGGTCATCTCTGTTTTGATTAACAGATTTTTAGGCATTGGTTACACTGTGGAAGATGGCGCCATTCGCAGCTTTCTTAGGAATGTATATGCTGGGTTAGTCGAGCATTCAAGACAATGCGATAAGGGCCTTCCTGCATTGGGGATTCAGGCGATGAATGCTGGACATTTGGTATGTTTCGATCTTTTTTCTACTTTTTGGGTGGATTAGTCGATATTATTTTATCCTCTATCTCGTCGTTTCTGTGTCTAGCTGTGTGGGATCCTATGTGAGCATGACTTGAAAGCTCGGATCCTCATTGATGAGACCAATCAAGTGTTTAAGGAGAAGAACAAAATGAAGGAAGAGTTTGGCAAATATTTGAGGAAACATGAGGAGATGGCTACCAAGTTTGAAGGGTTGAAGGTGGCCAATTTTAAGCTGGAGGGTAAAAGACTTTCTTGGAAGTGCCTTGAATTTGAGTTACAGTCGAAGCTCAAGGATCTGAGGGATGAACTAGCCCGTTATGAGATAGAGAAATAGAATGTTGCTGCTAAGGCTGTGGAAGACTTCAAGCAGTCTGAAGAATTTTGAGAGATGGTGAGAGGTATAATGGCCTGCCAAGCTTCTGATTTTTACTCAACTGGATGGAAAAACCTCTTGGAAAGGGTTTGCGCTCATTTTCCCAGTTAAAATTTTTCCCTGTTTAAGACAGTTGGGGGTGATGAATCTAGCAGTGAGGAAGAGGAAGTGGAGCATAAGCATGGTATTGATACCCTTTTTGCTACCTTACCGACATCTTCAGTCTTTCATCCGGATGCTGTTGCCATTGAGCCATCTGTTGAAAGGGACTCCGCCACAATGCGTGAAGTTTTTCAAAGCGTGGATGTTGAAGCTGAGTCAAGCGATGCCCCACTTGGGAAAGGAGGTGCTGAGAAGAAGAATCTTGAGTAAGACCTTAGGTCTTTCTCCCTAGTTATGCTAGACGCACAGTATCAGTTCTTTAAGTTGTCATTGTTGCTTTCTTTTTTTTTATGAACATTTTACCGTTGTGGCCCGGTGGCTGTTTATTATTTGTTATCCAAATTCTGTTATTGGTTGTTTTTGTCCTTAGGGACTTTGTTTGTGGTGTATCTTTAAATACTTTTGGGTTTTAAATGGGATTTGATGTTTGATATGGATAGAATGCATTCTTTTTGTGCGATTAGCCCCACTTCTGGGAGCATGCAGTGTTTTGTCCGCTTTTAGGATGAGGCGAGGTTGGCTTACGACTTCATTTTTTCTCATGGAGTTTATATTGATTGGTTTCCCTTATGGGAACGTGGTGGTTTTAGATTTTTTAATTCTCCTACTTCCATTATTTCTTTAGGAAATGTAAAGAACTTAGGAAGTGCACCTCACGTGGGGAGGTCCTATTCATTCATCTATATATATATATATCTTTAAAAGATTAGATCTCATTATTGAGTTCATTATAAAAGCAGGACTATATATTTTTGACTACGTACCTAAGAAAGCAAGTAAAGTAATCTTACTGAAAGTACTTCTTCAAGTGTTGCATGTTCCATGGGTGTGGGAGGCGATCACCCTATGAGTTGGCTAGGTAGTAAGTTCCTGTCCTGGGAGATCCTATTACTCGGAAAGGACCATCCCAGTTAGGTGAGAGCTTGCCCTGCCCCTCTTGCCTGCCAATTGCATCGAGATTCCTGAGTACCCAATCTCCTGTCTGTATCGAGCGAGGTCTGGCTTTCAAGTTGAAGTATTGTGTGACTTTCCTCTGTTGTGCGGCCATCCTGATTGAAGCTTCTTCTCTGAGTCCTTCTAGTAGGTCTAGGTGTATCCTTAGCCCTTCATCATTTCTTTCCATGTCACAGTACTGCACCCTTGAAGATTTCATCCCTATCTCTACTGGTATCACGGCCTCCATGCTAAATGTTAAAGCAAAAGGAGTCTCGCCAGTAGTGGATCTTGGAGTCATTCAGTATGACCATAAAATACTAGGTAATTCTTCAGCCCAATTAGCTTCGGACCCTTCTAATCTTTTCTTTAATCCTTGGAGGATAGTCCGGTTTGATACTTCAGCCTGGCCATTGGTTTGAGGATGCGCGACAGAGCTGAATCGGTGGTCTATACTCAGTCCTTTAGTGAATTCTTTGAATTTTGCGCAGTCAAATTGCTTACCGTTATCAGATATCAAGATCCTTAGTACTCCAAATCTGCATACTACGTTCTTCCAAAAGAAGTTGATTGCTTTTTGAGCGGTTATGAGGGCCATTGATTCAGCCTTTATCCACTTGGTAAAGTAGTCTACAGTCAAGGTTATGAAACATTTTTTACCCGGGGTAGTTGGGAGTGGTCCCAAGATATCGATTCCCATTGGGCAAAGGGCCAGGGGGCTTGAATAGGGCTCAGTTGAGTAGGGGAGGCATGTACTAGATTAGCGTACCTCTGGCAGGCGTCACACTTTCTCACAAACTCCATGGCGTTCTTTTTCATAGCAGGCCAGAAATATCCCTATCTGACCACTAGATTGGCCAAAGCTCTTCCTCCTATATGCGTTCCACAGACTCATTCATGAATCTCCTTCATAACATATTCAGCCTCATCCTCTGTGAGACACTTTAGCAAGGGCATGCAGAAACCCCTTTTGTATAGTTTCCCATCCACCAAAATAAATCTAGCAGCCCTTGTTGAAAGTTTAATGGCTTCATTCTTGTCGAGAGGCATTTCTCTTGTTTCCAAATATTTAACTATCGGATCAATCCAGGAGGGCTTCTCCTCACATGAGTATACTTTATGAGGTTGAATGATTACTGGGACGGTCAAAGTTTCGACTTAAGCACAACCAGGTGGGGGTCCTTCTTGTTGTGTCACTATCTTACTCAGTAGGTCTGCTCCACTGTTTTCCTCTCTTGGTATTTTTACCACGCACACAGGAATCTTTTTCTCCTTATACCTTAACAGAATCTCCTTCGCCTTCCAGAAATAAGCTTCTATTACCCTGTCTTTGGCTTCGAAAGTCCCATTGATTTGATTCACGACTAACTGGGAGTCACTATGCACCTTTAGGTTAGGGACCTTGATGGCTTCTGCCAACAGGAGGCCTCTAATGACCGCCTCATATTCGACTATATTGTTGGATGCATGAAAATCGAGCTTTAAGGCAAATTCAGCTTGAAACCCTTGAGGGCCTTTCAAGATGATCCCGGCTCCGCCTACTCTCGCACTAAAGGATCCATCTATGTATAGATTCCATTCGTAGGACAAATGAGAGGAGGTACCGGGGTCCACGATCAAAGGGTTCTGCTTGTCTCTCGTTGGTCCTTCTTTGGGGTCCAGCTTATTGAATCCGCATTCAGCAATAAAATCGGCCAAGGCTTGGGCCTTGAGGGCTCTCCTAGGTTTATATCGGAGCCCATAGCCTCCAATCTCTACTGCCCATACTGTTATTCTTCCTTCGATGGATGGCCTTTGTAGGGTGCGTCTAAGTGGGGTGTCTGTGCGAACCACTCCCTGATGTCCCAATAAGTAAACCCTAAATTTTCTGACAGTAATCAGGAGGGCGTATGCTATCTTCTCCATCTGAGGATACTTTAACTCTGCTCCTTTTAATACCCTGCTCACATAATAGATAAGCCTCTACATTTCTCCTTCCTCCCTTGCTAGTACATCACTGACTGCTTAATCTGAGGCAGATATATAAATGAACAATTCTTTTCCTTGAACAGGTCGGCTCAGAATTTACAGCGACTGTAGATAATCTTTTAATTCTTCAAAGGCTCTCTCGCACTCTTCTGTCCATTCAAAAGCTCGTGCCTTCCTCAGTTTTTTAAAGAAAGGTAAACACCTCTCTGCTGATTTTGATATGAACCTGTGTAGGGCAACTATGCTCCCTGTCAATCTCTGAATGTCTCTTGTACTTGAAGGGGAAGGCATGTCTATACTGGCTTGGATTTTTTCCGGGTTGGGCTCTATTCCTTTACTACTTACCATGTAACCCAGGAACTTGCCTCCTTTGATGAAGAAAGAGCACTTCTCCGGATTTAGTTTCATCCCGTAGTGGTTTAACACCCTGAAGACTTCCTCCAAATGTTCCTCAAAGCTTCTACTTTTGATTATCATATCATCCACATAAGCTTCCAAATTCCTCCCTAGTTGGTCTTTGAAAATCTTGTTCACAAGGCGTTGGTAAGTGGCGCCAGCATTTTTTAATCCAAAGGGCATTGCTTTATAGCAGTAGGTCCCCTTTTCGGTGATGAATGCAGTCTTCTCCTCATCATTCGAGCTCATGGGGATTTAATGGTATCCAGACAAGGCAACCGCCGAAGTTAGGAATTCAAAACTAGCTGTTGCATCTACCAACTTGTTGATTGATGGTAGTGGAAAATAGTCCTTCGGGCAGGCCTTGTTAAGGTCTGTGAAGTTTATGCATAACCTCCACTTGCCGCTTCCTTTTTTAACCAGAACTACGTTGGCCAGCTATGTGGGGTACGTCACCTCTCTGATGAATCCAGCTTCTATTAGTTTGTCAACCTCCCTGTCTATGGCCTCCTACTTGTGATGAGGGAAGAACCTCTTCTTCTGTCTCACTGGAGAGATGTTTGGGTCCACGTTTAACTCATGGTTATGACGCTTGGGTCGATTCCTTGGTTTAAAAGTGAAGATAGAGACATGTTTTTCAAGGAATTCTTTCACTGAAATCTTCTGGTCTGGGGTCAAATGTGCATTAACCTGAGTTGACCTGTCTAGTAGGTCCGGGGAAAGGGTATAAGGTTCTAGTTCTCCCACTAGTTTTGTTCTCTAGTTAGTCATGCTTCCCTCTACCTCTGCATTGTCACAAAATAATATGTCCTCCTTGCTTGGTGGGGTCAGAGAGACAGAATGGCAATATCTGGCTTCTATTCCTTGTCCTCTGATAGTGATTGGAGAGGGCATTTTCATGCACAGGTATCTTATGCAGGTTATGAGGCAAAATTCATACAGTATTGGTCTCCCTATAATGATGTTGTAAGCCATGGATACCCTGGCTACCACAAATTCAGACATGGCAGTTCTCTTCCTTCCCCAATCCCCTTTTTCATCCTTCTCGCCCAAACTGATGGGTAATATTATCTTCCCTTCAACTTCAATTGGTATGTCGTTGATCCCTCCCAGGCTAGAACTCACAGGATTCAGGCATTCATTCATGATCCCCATCTTTTTGAAGACGTGGTATGACAACAGATTTACAGAACTTCTATTGTCTACCAATACTCTATCCACCACGTAGTTGTTTATTATGGCCGTTATGACCATGGCTTCGGCATGCAGAATTTCTATTCCCTGGGCATCCTCCTGACTGAAGGTCACCATACACATTCTGGAAGCATTGTTTCTTTTTCCCTTGATCTTCCTTGGAAGTTCCCGTGAGGTTTTGTCCTTCTTTGTAGTCATGGGGGGAGGATATTCTCCTGATATCATATGGCTAGCACCATCGTCTCCATTATTAGAGGGAGCACCTGCCTGCTTACCCTGTGTCAGTCTCAATGCGGTGGTTTCTCTTTTCTGCATAAACGGCCCAGACTATGGTTCATCCTGTCTAACAAAACTCCTCAGATGTCCTTATTTAATTAGTCTTTCGATCTCCAGCATCAACTGGTGACATCCGTTTGTGTTGTGACCCACTGCTCGATGGAAGAGACAATATTTCGTCTAATCACGGTTTCTAGGATTGGAGGGCATGTCTCTTAGCCATTGGACGTACTCCTTATCTTTGATGGTCATCAACACCTCCTGTCTGGAAACGTTTAAGGGTGTCATATTTTCCTCCCGTGGGGGAGTAAATGGTCTTCTTGGAAATCTCTGAGACAGCGGCCTGAAGGAAGGAATATTGAGACTTCTCTTCACCCTCTTGGGGGAAGGACTCTCTTCCATGGGTTCCTTCCTCTTCGAGGTGAATTTGCTGGAATGAAAAGCATCGTCCTACTTAATGTACTTTTCTGCTCTATCCATGAGGGTGGTGAGATCGGTCGATCTGTTCTTGGACAGAGAATTGAAGAATGGTAAGCTATTTATTCCTTTCATGATGGCCTCTATTGCCCTCGAGTGCTCCAAGTGAGGAATTTTTAAGGCTTCCATATTGAACCGAGCTACATATTCACGCAGGCTTTCCCCTTTGGTTTGCATAATAATTTCCAGATACGAGGTCTCTCTCTCCGCAGGAATACTGGAAATGAACCTGCTCACAAACAACTTACAGAGATCATTGAAAGAGTGGATACTATTTGGAGGCAAGTGATTAAACCAGGTTTCAGCGGTTCTTGTGAAGGTAGTGGGGAATAATTTACACAGGGTGGTTTTCGAACGGGTGTAAAACTCAACGATGGTTCTAAATTTGATTACATGGTCTCGGGGGTTAGTCATTCCATCATAGGTGGGTAAGCTGGGTAGTAGCTTAAATTTGTTAGGTATAGGATCTCTCTGTATTAGCTCAGAGAAAGGGGAGATGGGATTGAAAGTATAGTTGGTATGCTCATTCCTATCTATTTTGGTTTTCTTCCACTCCATGAACTCTCTCAGGTCCTTCTCCCACTCGTGGGTTCGGTAAGATGCGTAAGCATGGCTTGCATGTATCCTTTCACGAGATCCCTCACTGTGCACTCGTGACTCAACTACTCTGTCACCTCTTCGAGTGGTTCCCACAAGCTTGTTGCTAGAGAGCACATCATCACTCTCCTTGTCGAGCGGCCTCCTAATTTCTTCAGTCCTGCCTTTAGAGTCCGGGGGTAATGGGTTCTCCTCTCCTGTAGTGTCAGGCGTCCCATAGGGGACCCTAAGCTCGACTGTTGTGTGTCATCCTTGTCTCTAAAGAGGCATCTTCTTCTATTCACTTGAGGTGTGGGGACGTATGGGTCTGTAACTGCTGCTTTGGCTCTGTCACTGCATTTATGAACATCAGTCAAATGCTCAACCTTGTCCATCAGGTCTTTGAGGAAGCCTACGTCGACCTCAACAGTCTTCAGTGGCTCTAAAGGTCCTGCTTCTCTGCCATCTCTTCCCTTAGTGGCCCTTTCACCCCCATTATGAGACGTTGTTGATCCAACCATCCCTTCTTTAGAAAGACGAATGAATGCTTTCGCTATCCACACACACTTTTTAAAACTTGTTATGAAGGACAACCACTCTACACATAATAATTATCCTTCCCACAGACAGCGCTAAATGTTGGTTCATGACCCTTTTTCCAAAGCTCAGCTCTCAATTCACAAAAGATTAACCTTGCAAAACAGAGAAAACTCAGTCAGAAGGGGCTTGGGTTGCCCAAAGCCCCTTCGATGGTTAAGTCAGATTTTGGATTCATGGGAGCTGTAGGTGTAAGTTCTACTTTTCTTGATCATAAAAATAATGTGAGTAATGAATGAATGTGCTGGTCGTTGTGATCAGAAGAGAAGAAGATACCTTTGTAGAAGTGAACGTGTATGCTGTATATGGAAAGGATGGCATGTCACCTGACTTTGGCAACAAGAGTTTCCTTTTGAAGAAGTTTGCTAGGTGGTACAATACGTGTCAGCTTCGGATTGGCGAGGACGTTCCCCTATCAACTGCATTGCGCGGGTCTACTGTTTGTCTAGTCTGCGTGTGGGGTGACAGTCGACAAGGAGACGTCAGTGAACAGCTGTGACAAGTACGGTTCTTCTGGGCGCTTTCGTTTCCAGATGCTGAAATATGTTACTACTCAGGGGGCAGTCTCCCCTGGTTAGCTTCTTATTTAAAACAGCTGCTGATTTGAAAAGTTCTATTTTAGAATTTTTTCATATCAGCTGATAGCTGATTTGTATTTCTTTTTTATTTAGACTATTTTACCCTCATTAAAAAAACTAATAACAAATAACTTCATTAAAATTAAAATTAAATGTATATAATTAATTTTTTTATAGTTCATAATTAAATAAATATTATTGTAAATTATAATTAAATAATTATTATATTTATACCTATAATTATTTAAAAACAATTATACAATAATATTTATATTTTAAAATTTATTTTTAAATAATTTAAATTATATATACAAATAAATTATACCCTTAATGGTCATTTGACATACAAACAGCAACAGCTAATAAAATTTTACCAAACACTTCATATTTATCAATTAACAACTATCAGCTATCCGCTATTAGCAACTGTTATCAACTATCAACTGATATCAACTATCAACTGCTGCAAACAGTTAAACCAAACATGCCCTTAATATCTTTATAAATAATTTATAACCTTTTTGGAGATGAAAAAACTTTGAAGAGAACATAGAGAAGAGAAGGCTGAATTAAATTTCAATTCTTTTTTTGGAACTCTATATTCAACACAACTTGTTAGATTAGAAATTTACAACTAATAAAAATAAAGCATAAAAATTCTAATGGGGATTATAAATAAAATAAAACTACAGAGGAAAAAATTTAATAAATTTTAATCAAGATTTTTCGTTTCTTTTTATTTTATCATCTCACTGATTTTATTGTTGGTTTGAGACCGTGAGTCATTCACCAACATTTTTCCTCACTCACTGTTGGCTTCCAAGGTTCAATCACAACACCCAAATGAGTGCAAATTATTGCAGCAATAATCGGTAAATTAAAAAATAAAATAAAACAAAATACACATGTGAAACTATATATATTTTTCATGAGTTATGAAATGTATATGAAAATTCAATGAGTTATGAATGGCCATTTATGGTCACTGACGGAACCACGCATGATTAAATTCTTAATGATTTTTTTCAATCAAAGAAAAAAAATAATCTTGATGATTTCTATTTTGACCTTTGTAAAATTTAGGTGAATGTTTCTTATAATTTCAATTAATAAGTCTTAGAATAAAGAAAAAATTTACATTGGTCCGCCTGTCTCAGCTTAAAAAAATTTAAATTTCCTTGC
>CATIWK010148710.1:0-11415 GCA_949634005.1 Mallotus japonicus | reverse complement strand
AAGAGTTGAAGGCACTGAAGGAAGCTCTGAAGAAACTAATCAATGATGATTAGTCAGCAATGTGAAAAAAGCATGCTATTAGTAATTGATGTGAAGAAAGCATGCTATGTTAAATTAGTTGTGTTGATATCAGTTTGTGTTGTGTTATCTGGTTGTAAAACTAATGCTTTTAAGAGCTTGTAAGGTGTTTGGAACCTGAATTGTTTCACCTTAATTTGTGTTTCTGTTGTTAAGAACTAAAATGTCATGTATATGACATTGTTATTATAATATTATGGCTGCATAGCAGCTTATGTATCATTGATATCAATTAAATGTTTTGCTTTGAATTTTAGATCTACCTGCATAAATAGCTACCTATTTGATTATACATAACTGTAAACTTTAACTTGTAACAGATAAACATATGTAACAAAACAACAAACAAATGCAGATTGAAAAGAACTCTAACAAATAATGCTTAAATATATGCATCTTAAAGTAAGGCACAGCAAGTGCAAAGCACCTGGATGTTTGCTTGAATACAGATAAAAGCCAAAATATAATACAGTACAAAGTTTTCCTGAAGCTAGGTAAAAGCTAGTTCAGTAGCATTACAAGCCAAAACAGAAATAGATAGATTTGTTTGAGATTTTATACATCCCATTGTAATTGATAAACAACAAGCAGTATGTTACTTGTTTAGCAAAAAAGTTTGAGATAATTAAAATCCTACTATGAAGCATTTACAACTAGTTCCATGTATTGTGTGCTATTTCTCTGAACATTGATGTGTTTAAGCCTTTCCTTGTGCATTTTTTCAGCCTGAAGTTGATGAGTTGTAACTGCAGATCTTCCTTTCCACTGCAAACCTTTAGCCTTAAATCCTAAATCATCATTCACTTGATTTGCTGTAGACTTTGTCTGGTTACCTGTCACTTGCACTAGTTGCAAACAACTTTTAAATCCACTAAATAAGACATTGATGCTTGTTGTTCCACGTTATAACAAGTAAAAAATGCTAGTTCAAATGCACCATTATCAAATAAATTGCAACCAATTTAATATTAAACACAAATGCCACTGTGACTTACATTTAAAAATGTGTTACCTATGATGATCTTAACATTTGAACTGTTACTCCCTTCGCCCATCTTCTTCAGTCTTCTTTGCTCCATGAAATCTGTAAACTCCCTAGCACTTTGCTCTTGATGTTCTCTGAATGAACGAGCACTTGCCTCTTGATGTTTTTGAAATTCTATTGCACTTGCTTCCTTATGGGCAATAAAATCCATTTCAGCCTGACTCAGTGATGTTGGACCCCCACTTTTATGCAGACCATGTGTATCGGCAACTGGAGTTGTACATGATGATGTCCTTTGCTTCTTTGTATTTGATAATTGAGATAACAATTCCACTATTGGATTAACATCTGCTTCTTTTTCCTTGTGTTGTTGTCTTTTTTTATTTTCTTTTGCCTTTATGTTTCTTGGTTGACCTTTTTCATTTGTTCCTTGTAAACAAAAGCAACCAGTTCAAGTGGTCAGTCAATAATTAATTAAAAAATAATACAGTTATAATCATTTAATATAAAGCACCTATGATGATCTATTTGGGCAGCCTCTAATGTTGTGTCCTGGATGTTTACACAACCTGCATGTAATGACTTGACCATGCTTTGATAACTTGCCAATCTTCTTTGGCTCATCTTTGTCTTTCTTCCTATTCAGCTTAGGTCTCCCAGGCATGCTTCTGACAGCTGGTGGGGCAATTACTTTTTTTCCTGTTTGAGGCCACAACATCCTCCCCTTAATTGGCTGCAAGCTAAACTGATAGCTGTTCATGTATGTGTGCTTTCTATACCACTTAGAAACAAAGTCTTCAGGTTCTTGCTTTGCACTATAGATAGTTGCAATATCATGTTGGCAAGGAATCCCACACAAATCCCATTCCCTGCAGCTATAAGTCTTAGTTTTTAGATTCACAATATGCTTCTCAGTAGGGTTATATATATTTAAGACCTCATAACCATCATCACCATTCCACATCATATGCCATGAATGTGAATGAAGCTTATTCTTCTCAAGCTTCTCCATTGCCCTTGGAGAAATGTTTGATTTCCAATTTCTAATAAACCTCCTCTTCACAGGAATTCTCTCCATACATTTCATTCGAATTTCCTCCGACATCATTATTATTGGCTTGCACCGTGCTTCTAGTATCCAACCATTAAATGTCTATGCCATATTGTTGTCAAAAAATTCACATAATGATGTTGTTTTGAAGTAAGCTCTTGTCCAAGTATGAACTGGATACTCCAAAACATCTTCAACAATCTTGTCACCAAGCTTGTTAAGTTCCTCCATGTTTTGTTTCAGCCTTTCCTTGAAAGTGCTTTTTGGACAGTTCCAAAAAGCCACTTTTCTTTCTTCCCCTCTCCACTTCTTAGACCACGCAGCATAAATATGTCTAGCACATCTTCGGTGTTCCACATTGGGCAAATGCTCTTCAAGAGCACTTATCAAGCCCTAACAAACAAATACATTTACAAATATTCATATATAAGTCAAATGAATTAAGTTAAATTAAAAAAATAAACATATATATATATATATATATATGTAATATGTACCTTTTGCATGTCAGAAATTATGGTGTATTTATCTCCTTGCCCTAGTGGTAAATCATGCTTCAAACACTTCAAAAACCATCCCCAATTTTTTTTATTCTCCATAGCAACTACTGCCCAAGCAATAGGGTACATTTGGTTATTACCATCTTTGCCAATGACACAAAGCAGCTACCCTTTGCACACTCCCTTCAAGAAACAACCATCCAAACCAAACACTGGCCTACACCCAGCCAACCACCCTTGCTTGCAAGCATTAAAACATACATAAAACCTCATAAATTGGTTCTCCCCAGCTTTTTCATTCTTGGAGGCTTTGACCACACAGGTTGTTCCAGAATTGCTCTCTTTAATCACTTCTACATAATCATGTAGCAATGTATAGTCATCTCTATATGTACCCATGAGATCATGCAGAATCTTTTTCTTTATATTATGGCACACTGTCTTACTAATCTTCAGCTTCAATTCCACCTCAACCATTTTCTTGAAATCTACCAATTTCATATGTGGCATTAGCATTATCCTCTCCTTGTAGTGAGTAGCTAAATATCTACTACTGGCCATTCTGTTTCTATTGTCTCTACTGCATTGATGCTTTGGATTATATGTTTTGACTTTCTAAGTGTCATCCATTTTATCTTTACTTATAAATAACACCCATGGACACCCATCCTTACATCTAGCTCTGATTCTTTTATTGTCATTTTTCACTAAATGAACTCCAAGTCCTTTCATAATTGAGTACTTAGCAATTGCCTCTCTAACCTGTTTGACATTTACAAATACCATCCCCAAACAAAAAACTGGTATTAATGCTTCACCATCAAACAAAACCTTTGAGCTTTGCTTCCTTTGAGCTTCTTCTTCATCTGTGTCACTATAATAGCTACCAAGTTCATCAGAGTCATAATAAACACTTCCAGTTTCTTCATTAGCTGAGTCAGCATCATGATCATCATTCACACCCATAACTTCATCCTCCTCAATAGGAACATCAAAAGCACCACCATCAATAGCTACATTTTCTTCAGTCTCAGCATCAGCTGCATTGCCATCAACATCTTGATTGTCTTGACTGCGTTGACTTCTAGTTCTTCTATTAAATTCCCTGACCTTTTTCCTAGAAGCCTGCAACTCGTCTTCTTCTTCCTCAGATAAGCACCCAACATCAACACACAAATTATCAAAAGTAGTCTGAGGCTGGTCATTTTCTTCATTATCACTATCATCACTCTCATTTAGATCAATATCTTCATCTCTTAACTGATTTGCATCAACGTTGTTCTCTATAGCAACATGATCAATGTACAATTCCAAAACATCACCATCCTTCAGAGTTCCACATCTACCTAATAAGGTTGCATCATCTACCACAAGTGTAAACTCATCTCTGCATTTCAAATACAGCCTACATATAGACTGATAGCCTACATCATCCTTAATATAAGACATCACAGCAGGTTATGATAGCATATCTATATCTAACATTTCTTCTACCATTTGCACTGTACCACCAACATACTTCATTCCCTTTTCAATTTCAAACTTCCCACCATAATGAATCAAAAGTGATACATATGTTGTAGACATTCTGCAATAAAGACAAACTCAACATTAAGATTTTCAACAGAAAAAAAAATTAAATTCTTTCTATTCGACTGCATTAGGAGGTTGTAAATGCATTTGGAGTACAACGAACTAACTCAATATGCAACATGCATTCATTGACATTCATGTCCTCCTATATTTAACAAAATTTCCAGTTGCATGTTCTAGGGACCACAAATCTAACAGTTAAATAACAACATCTTTACAATTTACAAATTACAAGAGAAATGCTGGTGTATATATTAATGGAACCCATTAAAATAGTAAAAATTTCATACTAAACAACAACAAACACAGGGACCACAAGCATATCTGAAATAAATAATGTCAAATGCACTGTTCACTTATGTTTTTTGTCGAGATGAGAGTCCAAAAAAAAAAAAAACTTTTTGTGTTGTTGTTGCAATATTCCTCAACAGATCAACCCCACAACCTTCACTTTTTCCACAGCCTTCACTTTCAACAGCCTTCACTTTCCACAGCCTTCTTTTTCTCTAACTTTACAGATCTCAGTCTTTCAGTGTTCCATACTGCCATATGAGCTTCGATTTCATTTTTCGCAGTTCACTTTAATGATTCAGATGCGATTTCTCATTCTGCGATGAGCTTTGTAATTATTGAAGAAACCAAGAGAACAAGTTAGATAGCTATTTACTCAAGACTGATGTCCTTGGTTATAACTCCCAGCTGATGAAACGACGACGTTTTTTTGAAGCTTCCCTTATAAGCTTCACTAAATGTCAGTCACGTGTGGTGTAGACGTGGCACTCTTATTTTTAAAAAATGCTTAGTTGTCCTATAGTTAACAGCAGCAGTTTTCAATTTAATGAGTCTGTTTAATTTGTCCTTAATGTTGTCCAAAATAAAAGCTTAGGGACAACATAATCCCAAATTGAAAGAGGAGGATTTAGTGAAAAAAAATCGAATAGTTGAGGACCAAAAGTACGGTTTTGCCTTTTTTGAATATCATCTTAATTGACAACTTGCTATTGAGATGATGTTGCCTGTACCAACAATTAAAATTCTGCCCAATCTTGGATTGTGGACTCTGGAGACAATCATCATTTAACTACTAGTTCTGTAAATCTAAAAGATCTGGAAATCAGATCTCCGGTGGTTCGGATGAAACAATTAATTGACAATCAATTGTATAACTAGTTCTTCAAAAATTTCTGCTACATTCATTAATTAATGTAATGTAGCATTTAAAAATGGAAGGTGAGCAAACAGGCTTTAACTACTTCAACTTGATTTTTATTCAAAATGATTTTATTTCTGCTAGTTGTTGAGATTTCATTTGCTTTTAAATAATAAAGATTTTTTTTATAGAAAAAGTTCTATTTAGAATTAAAAATATATATTTTGATAAATAAATAATATAAGTCAAAGTACAATTAAAAATATTAAAAATAAAATTTCACATAAATTATAAATTTTTTTTTATCATTAATCTTCAATTGCTATGGACATAACTCTTTTGATTTGTAATTCGATGATTTGTTACACTTAATTGAATTAATTAATCATAAATTGACTTTTTAATCTTTAAATGAGGATTATTACAGAAATATCAATAGGAGACACAATAGATAGAAACACAAAATTTATAAAAGAAAAAAGCTCAAATTTCATAAAGGGTATTAAGGACTATATAAAAAATTCAAAAATTTCAATAAATAAATAAAAAATCTATATTTATTAATGGCAAAGAAATAGAGGAAAACAAATAAAATAAAAAAGTAATAAGAGACTACTGGTAATGTAAGAGATGATTGATGATCATCAAAATAAAAATCTTTGATAAATAACAAAGATATAGTACTAAAATGTAATTAAAATAGAACTATGATTTTTTTAGTTAATCCTTTAATAATTAGTTTGTTTAAAAAGGCCTATTGGAGGCCTTGATCTAAAAAAAATCAAAACTTTTTGATTTGTTGTGATTTTAGCTCACTTTTAAATTTTTTGTAAAAATGACATAATTTGACAAATTAATAGCAATTTTAACCTAAATGGATTTTGGTCAAAATTGAGTGGGTAGCACTATTAATATGAGGTCTATTGCCAATTTGCCACATCAACTAAATATTTACATACAAAGACCAAATATTTTCGATTTGTAGCAATTTTGTCCAACATTTTTAATTTTAGCATAAATATCTTAATTTTTCTAAATACATTACATGTTTTTATTAAATATCTTAATAAAAATATACATAATTTTATATTTAAATATGTATTATTATAATAATTAAATTATCTATTAATTAAGATAAAAAATTTTAAATGTGTATTATTTATTTAATACTAAAATACTTCAATATAATTAATAAATTATTAAAAGATAAAGTATTTCACATAATTAATAATCTTAAATATTAGTAAAATTAAATATATGTCCGTACATTTATAAAATTTAAATGCATGTATTAAATTCAAATTCATGTGTTTAAAATTTAATAATAATACCAATAAAATTTTTAACACATGTATTAATATTTTTTGATTTTGATAATACTAATAAAATTTAATAATTAAGAATTTAGTAATTAGATTAATGTATTTTAGTATTAAATGTATGATGTTTATTTTTAAATTTTTATAAATTATAAAAATAATTGATATTTAATAATAACAAATAATACATTTAGAAAAATTAAAATATTTATATTAAAATTTAAAATTCGAGACAAAATTGTTACATGTCAAAAATATTTGATTTTTTTATGCTAATATTTAGTTAATGTGATAGCCACATTAATAGTGTTATCTAGGAGGCCACGTAAGCACCTTCCACACTCAATTTTGATCAAATTAAGTTTGGGCTAAAATTGCTACTGATTTGTTAAATTTGAATATTTTCGCCAAAATTTTAAAAATGGACTAAAATCACAATATTGAAAAGATTTAAATTTTTTAGATCAATAAGCCTTTAAAAAAATAAATCAATTTTAAAATCACTAAAAAAAAAAATTAAGCTCTTCAATACTTTTTCTGATTGAGTGTGACTTTAAAAAAAATTATTTGTTTAATACTTTTCTAATTCAGTGTGACTTTATTTCTAATGTTTTCACATGTATATATTCGATTTAAATTTCAAATATTAAAAATTTATTAAATAGTAAATATTTTTTTCATTAAATTCCAGGTTGATTAAGCTTTATTTCTCAGCTCAAACTTGAGTTATTGAAATTTTATTAAATTTAGATTGCACATTTAAATTTCAGTTGATTATAATTTGATAAACAAGTATAACTCAAAATCAAATATGGCTCGTTCAGATATTAAAACTTAGTTTATCAAGAAAAAAATAGGAAAAAAAAAATTGAAAGATAACCCTAATGTTTATTTCAATTTTTAGTTTGGCACTTTATATTTTTTAAGGTTCAATTATAATTATGAAATTTTCAAATCTGGTTAATTGAATTATATTTTAACATTTTATGTTTTCTATTTTGAAAAAAAATTTAATTTAATGTTTTGATAATTTTTTTTATTTTAAATTTTAAGATTAAATTATTGAGCTTCAAATTTTAGTTATTTTATAAAATGTAATTAAAAATTTTAATTTGAATTCTACATATAAATTAATATAATTTAATCTAATTATTTGATTTTAGTTTTTTTCATATCCCATCACTGCCTTTTTTTTTTTGATAAAATCCCATCACCATATTAAAAATCTAATTATTTATTAGGGATAAGTACAATTTTGATCCTTATGATTTTATTTTTTGGTAAAACCGGTCATGTGTTATTTTTTTTAGCTTTCAAGTATCATGTGTTTCACATTTTTTTACACTTTAATACCCTTCTAACAAATTGAATTGATAGCTTTTGGTTAATAAATATGAATTATTTAGTAAAATTTTATTAATTGTTGCTGCTAATATATCAAATGACGATTAAAAATATAATTCATTTTAGATAAAAATTTATATATTTTTATAATAATTTTAATTATATAAATTATTTAAAAATACTATATAGTGATAGATAATTATATACTATTTTTTATTTATATGTTGTTATGATTAATAATAGAATTCATTTTAAAATGAGTTTTAAAATATAAATTTCAATTGTATAATTTTAAAAAAAATTATAGGTGTAAATATTATAATTATTTAATTACTAATTATAATTTAAAATGATATTATCTTATTATGAATTATAAAAAATTAATTATATATATTTAATTTAATTAGATTTATTTATTATTAATTATTTTTAATAAGGGTATAATAGTCTAAATTGAAAATAAATGTAAATAAGCTATTAACTGGTAAAAAAATTTCAAAATTAGAGCTGAATGAATTCTTAACTGTTTTAAATAAAAATAACTATCAAATGATAATTTTAAAATTTTACTAAATATTTAAAAATTAGTTGAGTGAATAGAAACCTCCATCAGCTACTTAAGTCCGCTAAACCAAAAGCCCTGGTGCATTATATACGAAATGTGCTACTGACTCAATCATACACAAATCTGGACAACTACTACTTATAATCCATACTGTACATTAATGTACTTGCTAATGTAACATATGCATTTATATGGTGCAGGAGATTTCAGATATACTTGATGCACAAACTCTACAAATTTTCTCTGCAGATGGAATGATGGAGATTTTGTACTCTTAAACTTGAATCAAGCTTAGCTGCTCCAACGGCTTTAATTAAACAATCTATATTTTTATTTCTTTCATGCAAACCTTTTTATTATGTACTCTTATACTTTTATTGTCTATTATTTACTTATTTATATGTTTGATATATTTGCTGATTTGCAGCAATTTTGGATGGATATTTTACTTTAAATGTGTTTGATTGTATGTTGCATTTGCAGAATTTGAATTTTTTGGTTAATTGAGCTGTTCATGAGCTCCTTCTCGAACTTATTGGCGAGCTCTTTACCAAGTTCCTTCATGAGCTCTTCACCGAGCTCCAGCAAATGAGAATGAGCTCAACAACAAATGAATCTTATCCGAACGAGCTCGAGCTTAGGTTTTGAAATTTTTATCGAGCTCGAACCTAACTTTGTCATGTGAGTCAAGCCCGAACTTCTCAAAGTTTGGCTCGATTCGACTTGGTTACACCCCTCACTACATATTAACATAAAAGCATATAACACATATAATACAAAGATTAATAACTTATTAAGAATTATAAGTATATATAATTTATATGTCTAATACGTTATTAAAGATTATAAATGTTTTAATATAAAAACTATTCAAGCATTTAGCAATAAAAAACGATTTATACATTTGTAATTCTTACTTTTAAAAACGATTTATACATTTGTAATTCTTACTTTTAACTAGGAATTTTAATTAAAATTTTAAAAATAATTACAGTTTAAAGTTTAAATAATTTATTCTTGAAATTTAAAAATATAAATAAATTATCAAACTATTAAATTTATTTTTTTTTCTAAAATAAAAAATAAAAAATGTTAAAGTGAGAATTGGGATACATATGAGAATTTTTTCTGCATATATAGAATCCCCTGATTTTAAAAGCAAGATTTAACACTGTTAGAGATTGTGTTTAAATGCAACAAATTTGAAAACTTCAAAGTTATAGTTTGACCTCAAAAAATATAAAATGTCAAAAGTAAAAATGGAAGCTTGGAACATTGTTAAGAATAAAAAGAATTTAAAATCTAGAAAAGCAATTTAATTTTTTTTTTTTTTTTTAGGAAAAGGTTAATGCATTAACTAGAAACGATTACATCACTAAGCAACAACTCTCGAACCAAAGTATGAGCTTATTGCCAAAAAGAGGGACTAGCATTAGAATGAGATGTCTTTGCGATAGCATGAGCCACCTTATTAGCCTGTCGCCCTACAAAAGAAACCACCACATTCTGAATTTCTAAAGCAAGTTATCTACATCTACTAACAATGCAACCAAACTCTGAATGATCAACATAAGAAACATGAAAAGCATCAACAACTAACTTAGCATCTGATTCCAAAAAAGCAATTTAATTAATAATTTAGAAAATTAATCATATTATATAAATAATGGAAAATCATTTAAGACAAGAAATTTCTAGTTTTCATATAAGCTATGATATGAAATTAATTCTTTACATAAATTCGTAACATATGTAATTTTTTGTCTGAACTACCGGTATTTAGAATATGCTAAATTCTAACTGATTTGGTTCGATCCAAGTAGGACTATAAGGGCGGTAAAAATCGCTCAATAACTAATTCAATGCGAGTGCATATATGTATACATCAAGACTTGAACTCAAGACTTCACTTAAATAGAAACAACCCTGCCAATTGATTTCAACAGTTGTTGATGGTAATATACATAATATTTTCTTCTCTCAAACATATCGTTATGTCATGCAAGAAGGGGAAACATTTAATTAACATGGAAGTGAGTAAAATGCCATGCAAGAACTTGGCTACTAAGCTAATTTTCCTTTGGCAATAAATATTTTTTTAACTAATTAGTATATATTATTTGGCTATTCAAAAATACATCCATTTTTATTTTGTAAGTAGCATGCGGAATGTGATAATTTAAAATAATTTCTTTAGAGTTAGTGAATAAATAATTTAGTGATTATTTTTTAATATTATAAAATGCCAAATTTATATTCTACAATTATTAATTTGTAAAAATTAATATTTATCTTGTTCAAAAGAAGAAATTTACTTTCTATTATACAAAATATTTAGATCATCTGACACTACTATGATAAAATATCAATCTATGATTATTTTTATAATTCCTAAATTATGGTATTTTTAAAAGATTAAAAAAAAACCAATTACATTTGTTTACATGGCAAAAAAGGAAGAGACAAAAGTCTCATAACCCCTTTCTCTATTTATGGGTATGTTTGGTTTAACTGTTTACAGTAGCTGATAGCTGATAGCGGTTGCTGATAACGGATAACTGATAGCTGATAAATATGAAGTGTTTGGTAAAATTTTATTAGCTGTTGCTGTTTGTATGTCAAATGACCATTAAGGGTATAATTTATTTGTAAATATAATTTTATATACTTTTTATAATATTTTTTTGTTATGCAAATTATTTAAAAATATATATATCAATAAATAATAATTTATTGTCTTTAATTTATATATTATTAAAAATATTTATTTAAATTATTTAAAAATAAAATTTAAAATATAAATATTATTGTATAATTTTTTTAAAATAAT
>CATIWK010148690.1:0-15176 GCA_949634005.1 Mallotus japonicus | reverse complement strand
AATTTTTTGTTTATATTATAGTCTATAGAATTAGAAATTAGAATGAGTAGGCCTTAATTGTTTTTTGCCTGGTTTGTGGGCTAATTTTTTTTTGTATATGTTAGTGTCCAAAGTCCAAACAGATGTTGGGCTAATTTTATTTATATTATTTTGAATGCTTTTTTTAATTAATCTGTTGAAAAATGAGTTGGGTTTTCAAATTTTAAAGCCCGGCCCTTAGTGGCCCAAATCATAAAACCGAACCGATAAAACTGAAAATATTTCGGTTACCGACCGTTCGGTTTAAATCATAGATCGGTCGGTTTCGGTTGTCAAACATACACCTTTCAAACCGGTCGATTTATGGTTCTTGCCAACTGAACCGACCGAAACCGACCTATGCTCTCCCCTACATTTGGTCATCTTTAACAAAGCTGAGTCTATTGGAACCTGGTCTTTTTGTATTATGATTGAGCTCATGTTTATGTAGTACTCCCCTTATCTGCTGATGGTCAGTGGTGTGTAGCTCACTACTGTTGAAATTTTGATTCCAGGGAGCGTGTATAAAGGACCCGGATTGAACAAGATGACCCTAGGGTATGTAGTAGAGGAGCTTAGGCACATGGTAAAGTTTTGTGTGAATCCAGAGTCGGAAGCAAATTGAGTTGGTAAGGCAATAGGAGCATGTCCTAGTCCAGCTATACATTGAACGTATATTGGCAAGCCATGTTGTAATAGCCTTGATAGCACAAGCTTTGGAAGAACACTCTCAAAGAAATCTCTGGATATGGCATTGAAGCATATGGTATGCATCATTTTCCTTAGTCTATTGAATATAATGTTATTCAATTTCCAGATTTAGGCCATTAACATGTTGAAAAAGTTAAAAAAAATATATGCATTTTCTTTCTGAATCCCAGCTCTTTGATAACATATTGATCTCGTAATTTTTTGATGATATTTTTGGTCATATTTATAGGCTTATTTGAGTGGGGTTCTAGTTCTGTATAAATATTTTACATGACTGAATTTATACTCTCGTTGCTATGTCGCTCTACTAATTCATTTTTTTCTTTCGAGCAGGATATAAGGCGAAGCATTTCAGGTAATCTACGCCCACTCACCAGCATTCCTGCTTCCTCTGTTTATAGTGTGAGGTCAGGAGGATCTATCAAAAGGCAAGACACACAGTGTTTTGGATTCTCCTCTTGCCACAAGCAGCAATGCTAGCTTTGAACCGAGCGTGAACAATAACGCATTTTTTGCTGATGGAATAGAGATGGAAGTCACTGACTTTGGCAGTGAGAGAGGAAACTGCTCTCCTACCAGTCAACCGAGTAAGTGATGTACGATTTGCAAATCAATTCTTCAAGCTTAAAGTCATTCTTACTTTCATGTGGAAGCTCATCCTGCTCAATATTTAAGAGGCAGTTGTTCCCTGAAGGAAGTTAAGTAGACAAGCAATTTGTGTTGTTCTGGTTTGGGTCCATGCAAATACCTATGGAATGGCATGAAGATCTTCGATACCAACTGAGCTCTTTCTTCTTCTTGTTCTGGATTGTGGTTTTTTTTTTTTGTTCAAAAACAAATCAAGGGCATTTTAGTCATTCAGTATGATATTTCATTAGAGGATGCTGATGTGGCGAGCTACATAATTGAAGGTGGGTCCCACATGTACTGTCTAGACACTTAAGCCACCCCTCACCAGGCAGAAGCACCAAAATAGAAAAAAAAAAAACAATGAGTTCAAACACTCAATCATCAAAAAAATTAGTTTGACCATCAAAATAGTAAAATTTAAAAAGTTCAGACAGTATTTGTACAATTTTTTCTATTTTTAATACTTTAACGTAACTGTATATCATAATTCAAATCTAAAATATTATTTAAATGAAAATAATTTTTAACAGTTGATTTCAATCATTATCCGTCAGAAAGTATTACTTGTGCCCATACACATCAGCAATAGGGGACTATCTCTTGCCCATAGCTAGTACGATGTGGTCTTCCTTTTCGGTTTTAGCCCCTATATATATATATATATATATATATATATATGTTTTTAACAATTGAAAGGGAAGAAAGATCAAACCATAATCTCACCTTATAATGTCTATCACCTCAACTATTGAATTACAAAAGTAGAAACTATATATGCTTTTTTAACACCATCTGTTCAGGTTATTAATTAAGCAACACGCAATGACAGAGGAAAATTCTGCTTAAGGTTATGTTTGTTTATTCATCCTATATTATCGTAACCTGTGACAGTATCTTGATAGGCACATCCTCACCAATAATGCATGCATGATAGCTAGGGCTCTCTTCCTACCAATATATAAAAGTAACAGTGCAGTACCATTAGAATACGCAAATATTCTTAGATATTTTGGCTGACTGTGTCTCGTGCCTTTTTTTTTTTTTTAAATTACAGTATTCAAAATTTATTAAATTTTAATTAATCTAGTTCAATTTAAATATGATTATAAGAACAGTAAAAATATTTTAACTAATTTAATACAATTATATACACTACAATTCAATTTCAAAACGTCATTTAAGCAAAAATAATTTCTTAGTAGCTGATTTTAATGGTTATTGATTTTTAAGGCCTTTTACATATAAAATAAAAATTATTATAAAAAATAGATAAAAATTATAATTTATTTGAATTCTGTTCTTAATGAATAAATTTTGTTAAAATTTTATTATGTTTTTTATTAGTTTCTATTCAATTTTTGTTTTCAACTTCAATAGAAAAAAGTTAGAAGAAAACAACCCTAATTAAGAAAAAAATAAAATATGTACCAAAATCCAAATTAGAAAAAAAAAAAGGTTTTGATTCTTAATTTTAATTTTAAGAAAAGTTTTTATTTTTGTTTTTGTTTGGAAGGTATTTCAATTGATAGTTAATCTTTAGTCGAACATATGAATCCAATTGAATAAAAATATACAATAATGAAGTGAAGAGAGAGAGGAAGAGAAAAAGATATTAGTTAAAGGGAGATTCTTAACTACACTGGGTGCATTGAATAAAAGTTTATATTAATATGTTTTTTTAAAAAAATGTTATTTCTGTATGGGAATAACCTAAAATTAAATTTGCTATGAATTATATAAATATAAACGATTTTTTTAGGGAAATATATATAAATTTAAATTTTATAACAAATCTTACAATATATTAATAATAGTCTGTATGAATCGAGTCTGATGCACTCAGTGAAAAGAAAAAAAAAAAAAAAAAAGCCCCCTTCAAGCATTCTGATGGTGATGGAAGCTTTCTCTTCCCAAGTGTTAGCACTGAAAATGAAACAGTCAACGAATGCGCGTGTTAAAGCAGCAGTACAGGGAACGTATGCGTGTGCCACTTTACTCTAGTGGGCTCTGGATATAAAAAAAGAAAAAAAAACAATGTCCTTTACGTTGCATTAATGGATACCATGTATCTTCTCATTGCAAATATCTACTTACCCTTTTACAAAACAAAAACAATGTGCAAAATGCATCTTGCAATCTCTGAAGAAGAAGGACCCTTTTTCCTTTTCCATACAAAAAGTGGGATATTTTTTGACCATTCAGAAGCTAAAGAAATTAAAACTGCAGCCTTTTTGTGTACTCTCCGACCCACTATATACATTTCTCTTCTCTTCCATCATTTTCAAGAATCTCCCAAGCACATATGCAGATTGTGTAATAAGGCCAAAAAACAATTTAAAGATCCATTCATGATGCCAAGTTTTAATAAAATGGGTGATGCCAATTTCTTCCATCAATTTCATTTCAGCCGGCCGCAATTTTTATTTCTTTAATTTCAATTCTCCATCACTGAGATTGAATGATGTCGGTGGTTTTCTTTATACATTTATTTTTTTTCATGCTTTATCTCAAATTTTTTTGTCAATATATTAGGCAGGCCTTAGATATTTCGTTAATCATTAGACATTTATCTATAGTCTTCAATCTGTAGCTGTTGTGGTAGCAAAAATTATAGTATCCACTTGATGGAGATTGTTCAACCAATAACAGACCAAATCAAAATCTTTTAATTGAAAAGAAAATTAATTTCGAGGATTTTGATAATTTCACTTATGATGGTAATGTTTTTCAATGGAGATTAAGAAAGTGTCCAATTCTCATATTTGAAGATAAGCATTGACCCAATGAGGCTTTGTCCCTAATTTATATCACTACTTCAAAAAAAATCTATACCATGAATTGTGTTGTGGACCTTCGTTTAGATCTACATATGTAGCTCCGTCCATGGATGTATGATGATAATTTTGGTTTGATGCTGGCTAGCTAGGTGAGATTAGAGAGTGAAGAATAAGGGTATCCTTCAATGTTGGACGGTGAATGGTGCTATTATATATGTATATAGTAATCCACGTTGCCCTAAATTGTCAGTGTCACTTCATCAACTAAAAAACTGAGTTCTCATATCCACAACTTATAATACAAATGTCAAACCATGAAATATTGATCCATAGAAATTAAGAAAACACGTTCACCATTACATGTACGACAGTTTTTACCATTTCCTTACGGCAATCATTATACTAAAAATTTTAGATTGGATCGTACAATATTATAATCATAAAAATGATTTTGTTTACCTTAAAAAGTAGCCTGCTAAAATTGCCTTACTAATGATAACACCAATAAAGACAAATATAAATAGTACCCTAGGAAATCGGAGTTTAGATGTTCATGCTTTGTATTCATATGCTATCATGAAAAATAATGGCATTGTTTCCTAACCCAGCTCTTGACCTTAATTATATTTTAAATAAAGGTTATTTGCAAAAAAAAAAAATCATGACTTTTAGTGGTTTTTATAATTTTAATCAAACATTTCAATTTTGGTAAAATAAAACACTAATTTACAATCTTTGACAATTCGAATCACCGATCACAATTTTGGTTAATTTCTACCTGCCTGTCAGGTCATTGTTGGGTTAACCAACACACAATAAACTCTAGTGAAAGGTCCAGTGTGGAAGGTAAACCCAACAATAACCTGATAGGCAGACAGAAGTTAACCGGAATTGTGATCGGTGATTCGAATTGCCAAAGATTGTAAATTAGTGTTTTATTTTGCCAAAATTGAAATATTTGGTTAAAATTGCAAAAACCACTAAAAGTCATGATTTTTTTTACAAATAACCCTTTAAATAAAACCCTCAAAATAATATGATTATGCTGCACAATCTTTTATATGAAAATATAAAATATGTTTACTTCCATGTTACTTTTTGGAATCAAAGACTCAGATACTGATATGAATTACATAAGATGATTAACAAAAAAACCAATAGAAAATAAATATCCACAAAGTCTTTGTCTGGAACTCCAAGTAATAAAAATTAGACTCACTAAATTTTACATTATTTAAAAAGAATTTACACGTCCTTCCCTTGTAGCCTAGTAGCTTAAGCGATGGATATTATAAGGTAAAATCATGAGTTCAATCACCCTTCCCCCTTGACCTCCCAATTGTTAAAAAAAAAAAAAATTCACTTAATCTAAACTGCTTTAAAAAAAATCACACTATTTTTATTGTTGTCTTAAGAAAATCATAATACTAGCCGGATTTTAGCGTCAAATAATGATCCCTAACAAGGATTCAAATAACGGTAACGGCCGCAATCGCGGTCGCGTGTAATGGTAATGGTAATGGACCTGTCGCGGTCATAAATAACTGTAACAGCCTGCCGAGCTGAAATTTTTTTTGAAAAATTGTAAAATGTTTAGAATCAATATATTTTGAAAGTGTTTATAAAAAAATAAGCATACAACACTTTAATAAGTATAAAAGCAATACAACAAACATTGGTTATACTATCTCACATGATAATTATATATATACTACTATAAATCTATTAACTAATACATTATTTCACATCATAATTATACACACAATACCATGCCTTTGAACCTTTGGCGTAGTGGCCAAGGCTTGGGGTGTGGGTTGAAAGGTTGGGGGTTAAATCTCATCCCCCACCCCCCACCCCCCACAAAAAATCCCCCCACCACTTGGTTCAAGTGGTAGGTAGGGCTCCTAGAACCCTTGAGGTTCTAGGTTCGAAGTCTTATGGACAGTGTCCCTAAGGCATTTAAATGTGAGCTACCCACTTAAGGCTAGCTAGATCCAGCCACGGGATCGGCTCCATTTAGAGGTTGTGGGTTCTAATCCCCCCTCCCCCCTCACATCCCTGGTCAAAAAAAAAAAAAACCATAAAGTTCAAAAAAGTACAAAAAAAAATTGAAAAAATAACATATATAAAATAGCATCAATGCCAAAAAGAGTGCCTATGAGGTATAAAAGAAAATGCATTTTCATCTTCATGAGAAGGATGCATACATGAGTATTCATGGTTCGGTTTGATCAGTTTAAAGTATAAATTTTTTAACCGAACCAATAAAATCGGTTTTCAAATATGAGAACTCTTAAGTCTTAACCAAACCAAATACCATTAAAAATTATCCAAAATTCCAAATCAATGATTTTTGGATTCGATTTGGATGATTGGTTTGGTCGGTTTAGTAAAAATAATAAATAAATAAAATAAAGATTAAAATTACTAATAATACATTTTATGAAATCTATTAAAAATATTAAAAAAATGACAAATTCATATTATACACATATCATTCAAAACATAATAATAATAATAATAATAATAATTATTTCACGGTCTATCATTGTAAATAACGGCCGCAACTGATAAATAACAACCATTACCTTTACATTTTTTTATAACTGTTATATAACGATAAATAACATAATGGAATCCTAAAAAAACCTAGAAATAACGGCCGTTTACGCACTGCCGTTATTTAAAACCATGGATCCTACACTGAAATAATATTTCAAAGTCCGCACGAAGTTCTAGGTCTGATTTGAGTAATTCTTTTTTTTTTTTTTGACCAAAGTAGGGGAATGGGGAGGGGGAGGTGGGTCTCGAACCCGAGACCCACCGGGTGTCCCTCAAGCATCTGCCCACTGGGCTAAAGATGCGGGGACGATTTGAGTAATTCTGGGGTAAAAGAAAATAAATGACACGCAAGTACACTCAGCTCGCAATTTCTGTTTTAGTATTTAACTTTACAGATAATTCAAGAAAGAATTTAAAAAAAAAAAAAAATCAGTCTCAAGATATAACCATCTATACAATTTCAGGTTATTTAGGCTTTCTAAGACTATTGAGGTCTTTCAGCTGCGCTTTTAACCAATTATGCTCATGCCGCAACCTCTCAAGCTGGCCCTCAATCATAAACATCTCATTCTTAAGGTGGTGCACTCGCCTCTCCAACCAAGCCACGGTTTCAGTTGACCTGTCACCCAATGAACTACCCACGCCACCCATGTAGTAATCCCCAGGAGAAGCCACATGAACAGTTTGGGGTCTGTTCAGTAGGACAAGTATGCTCACCTGCAGATAAACAATAAAAAGTCACAACACATGATGCTGGGGTAAAGCTCATTTCCAGGAAGAATTGCCAGATTGAACACATGGAAAGGGCCAAGTTACCCTGTTAACAAGAACATGAAATCTAGAAGGAAAAACCGGTGTGACCCAAGAAATTTTAGGCATTCAGTTAATAAAGGGAGGGTATACTATTCAGTCTGATTCAGGGAGAAACATAGAAAGACATCTCAAAGACTAGGGCGAAAAACAATTAAACTGTAGTTGTCAAAGCCTTAAAGGAGGAAATAGCTCGTCAGACACTGATAAAATTTGTGGAGAACATTGCTGCAACTGAAAGCCTCAGATGCCCATCTAGTTTAGGTATTTAACATTGCAAGTTTCCCAGACATATGCTTAACCAAAGAATTTCACGCCAGATTTAAAATTCATTAAACAGAGAAACTGCATAATAATGCTTGTACTGGGTGTTCACATACCTGCATCAAGAAGATCACAACAAATGCCACAACCAAGACCAGGGAAATTTGGCTCTGGCTTTTTAAAAATGTACAGAATTTTGTTGCATATTTTCCCAACAAAGATGTAACTACTGTAGCATTCATGGAACTCTCTTGCATAAGTTCAGCACCCCATTCACTGGCATCCAAGGAACCAGAAATCTTCGCTGTCCTTTCATGGTCATTTGACCGGTTTGATCTTACTGAAGCTTCTGCATTCTTCACCTCACTTTTGGAATGAACTTCACCATTCTGAATCATGCTAGGACCTTCTGCTCAAGTAAATGAGAAAAAACATTACATATAAAATGCTGACAGTGTAAAACATTAAGCACATTAGAAACTTGTTTAAATTCATTGGTGCTCTCTCAACCTTCTTTTCTCTCAAGGTTCTTCTGCTTCAGCAATTCATGCGCCTGAAAGAGTAGTCAATATGCACATTTATAAACAGTTTCAACAGGATAAACAATGAATTAAAGAACTTGTAGCTAGAGGAGAGAAAACACTACCATATTTATCCATGTTGCATAAGCTTCACGACATTCTTCCAAGGTAGATTGTACAATTTTCCCTGCAAACATTTTGGAGACAATCAGTAGGAAATCTATCAATTCCACATCAGGTTTTGTGCACAGTAATTTTTTAGAAAACGATAAACAATTTCATAAAGAGTAAAGATTCAACAATAAAAATTTTGATTACACAAACATGAAAGCAGGAATATTAGCTCATTTATTGTCGAACATGTGTAAATTCATCTTGTACTACTTGTGCACCATGAGAATCAGGTAAAGACAGTCATTAGCAAAAAAAACAGAAATACACGTACCTTTAAAAACAGTTTTCTTGCTGAATACCACATCTACATATATATGCAAAATGCAACCTTCATTTGATTCATCACCATCTTTTACCACATCCCAGAGCCCCTATATTCAGACCAAAAACATATCAGACAGGAATTCCAGCAAATTTCTGGAAGTTAACAGTTTTGAGTTTTGTGAAACATATTACGGAGTCAGTAAAAACACAAATAAATCATCAACCATGATGCAACAAGATCTCAGCCATTTCATGATTTCACAGTTCCAAAGGTCATCATAACCTCAGGTAATGCTAGACAGAATTTTCCTCAACATTAAAAGTCAAATAGACAATTAGAATAGCGCCATCCTCATCGTCTTTCAAAAATTTATCAACTCTCCATGTGAGTGGCTGTAACAGAATGGTTAACTTGCTAACTGCTTCAACAACCAAAACTATGGTGCATCTCACAAAAATGGAAGTAGAGGATTGCGACAAGATGATAGAAATAGTGGCAAGGGATGCTGCTGCAGAGAATGAGATTATAAATTTCAACAAACTGAAAACTTTGAAATTGCATATGTTGCCTACTCTCACTAGCTTTTGCTCAGCTGATCACGCATAAATTTTGACTTTCATTATAACAAAATTTATCCTTCAACATTTTGACAATGCAACAACTCTATTCTAATTCTTAAATAGAAATTCCACACTATTTTAGAAAATAGAAATTAAGACATTTTGAGAAGAAGAGAACAGCAAGGATGCCAAAATATCACATTTATTCAGTATATGTCACTATTAAACAGCAATGGCTTGTACCTCAACGCGAAAGTAATCTGCATACGGTACATCACTGATCCCTTGTGATGTCTCGATAACCAAATGACTGGCAGAAAGCAAAAGCAAAGGTTAAAATGGAAGGAAAAAAAAAACAGGTTAAATCAGAAAAATCTTAATCTTGTTCTCAAATCAAGTTTAGGGATAGGGCCAAGGGGGTCTGATAAAATACTAATTAAGAATTAAAGATTTTTCTCACTAATCCCTCGATTCATAAGTTTGATTTAGTTTCAAAATGTCTATCTGACTATTTAGGGATCTATTAGATTGTTAGAATCTAAGCTGGTAGGACTCTAATCCTAATTATAAGATAATTTTTATAACAAGAGTTTTATTTATTTGCTTACTGGCTGACTTCGTGTCTACATTAAATCAGCATTTCTGTGCTAGTATATTAACCTTTGATTTTGTCTACTAACTTTCATCACGTCACATTTATTCAAATTAATCAATGAAGTACGGATCACGAACTCTATTTTGAGAGGACATGATAATAATAAAACCAAAGAAAATTAGTTTGTAGCTCGAACCCATGCTGATGTGATTACCATTCCTAGTCCTGTGGCTGGGTAAAAACAAGAGCAGTTAACTACAACATACGCTGGTAGAATTTTCCCACTTCAAATTAATGCAAACACAGGTTGCATACTACTTATACCATTTACTTCATCCACCACAGGCTACTGATGTTAAAAGAAATAACTGCAGAGGCAGCTCTTTCGATGTGGACAAGAGTACGGAGCTCCTAGTGCTGATGGAGTGCTGTGAGGCAGTACTATGATAGTCCCTAACAACTTAATCCAGGCCATTAAAAAAAAAAAAAAATGCTGCTACGGCTACATTAACATTATTGCTGTATCATATTGGAATACTACCTCTACTGACAGTAGACTAATGCAGTAATCTCCAGTGAACTTGCTTTCTTTTTCCTAAGGGATTTTCCTCAACTACTTTTTTTTTTTCTAAAAAAACAATGGTTGAAGAAAAATAATGCAAACATAACTTGAAACAATTCAAGATCGTAAAATTCAAACTCTCTCAAGTTACAAAAATAAATGACATAATAGGAACCTGTTTCTATATACTCGAAATTTTTGGGCTTCCTGGCAGATGCCAAATTTTGCACCTTCATAGGAATACAACAAGCTAATGTTAATAGAAGGGATTCACAAAATGTAACATTATCAAACAATATAAATCAATCTTTGATGCAGAGTGAACAAATAAATAAACAGGCAATACACCTTCATACCAAAATAAACTTTTATTGGATGATGAAATGAGACATCTCGGGTATGCCCAAATTCCTCATGTGAGTGCCACAAAGAGCACCTAAATTCTGAAAAGCACAACAATTTATCCAACCAAATTAATATCAGTAATATTCATCATACTTCAGAAACACAATGAAGTATTCATTTCAATATGTTTCTCAGGAATTTCGGGTGAAATTACCTTTGTCTCCACATCTTCGACGGAAAGATTCAATAAATTTGCTAGCATCATCCGAAAAGAACAAATTAAAAAACTCTTTGGTCTTTATCTGCAATCCATGGAATAAGTAAAATCAGGGGCAAGAAGAGCCACTGTGCTAGTTGCCATTAGAAGCATATACTTGTAAATAAAAAGAAAAAAATCTTAAAAATACAAAAAAGATAGCACAGAAATGAAACAATACCGGAAATTTTGCTTCTCCTACCCTTGTATAGGAATTTCGAACTGCATATAAGAAACAGCCCGTTCAAGTCATCAGCAACATGTAGTTAAGAATGCAACATGCATAAAAAAAAAAAAAAAAGTAGGTCCACACCAAACATCATCTGCTCATCCACCTTTTGTATGAGCCACCGTAATATTCCTTCCCAATGCATCCACAAACTAAAAGTAATTCTTCTAATGGGTCTAATATCTACTTCATCTTGAATTCAAATTTTTTTCCAGCACTAAATAAAGAACCAAAAGGCTAAAACAGAGTGTGAAGAAGAATTCCATTCCTAGAAAACCATGGTTACTGGAAAAATTGTATAACCATCATTTTGAAAAAAAGCTCATGTCCAGCATGTTTAATACAACATGATAAAAGTCACAATAAAAAGTTAAAAGTAGCAAGTAACTGACTCTCAGGTGCATCTGTGTTATCCTCATTCCACGTTAAAGATGAAGAGTTGATATGTCCGACCGGTTCAACAGCCTTTTCGATGTTATCTTGTATCTTCATACAACTTACTGGAACGATCTCAACAGGGGAAGGAGCTGAAAGCCTATAGTCGTTTGACAGAAAAGCATCCTTATCCCTGATCCGTATAAGCGTGACTTGTTTAAAAATTCTAGCTAAAAAAAAAAAAAAAAAAAGAAAGCCAACTAAAATGTTTATACAGCTCATAAATACCTATCATCAGAGTCCAGTTCATCAATTTCTCTGAAGCTATTGGCCTTTTCTATCACAACCAGTCCATTATCTATGCTATTAGACGCAGATATTGATACCTGAGGCATAAAAATTCAAATCAATAATACCGTCAGTGAGACTTTTGCATCCACTTTAATCTCAGTAAACAGTCATATAAGTTCCTTGATGTCAACCTCAAGAAAATTATAATTCCCAAGACAATACACATATGGAATCAAATCGATTCACCAAAATGTTTTCTTCTCTAATGTCTCTGCTGACAATATGTATTAATGATTTTCTTCATAATTACTACGTCACAGCTATTTGTGTCTTGATCTTTAATCTCATTTTTTGTCCTTAAATTGGTGCTCATTTGTATAACTCCAAATCCACTCAGGTATAGTCACTTTCCTCGAAATCTATAATAATTGTATAACTACATCAAAAAGAATAAGAAAGTAACGGTTTAAAGCACCTGTTCTTCTGTTATCATTTTAGCACTATTGACACACTGCAGCCATCCATCATTAATGAGCTTGAAGGCTTCATCACGGGAGAGAAATGATGCAAAGAAGTACTGCCAAATCAATAACCGGGTTTAGAATTGCAGCTGTTACTGACATTCAGAAATAAGAGAAAGTATTCTCAGGAAACATTTTTTAAAGACATGATATTCACAATAAAGTATCAGAGAGAATTGCAACAAATCTAGTGCTACCTTTCTCTCTCCAGTATAAATTTCTATGGCATTAGGGAATATTCCAGCTGTCTTTGCTCTTTTTACACTTGAAACTTCAGCGAACGGAATTATTTTCTGAAGCACAAACCCGTCAGAGTTAGAAGAAATTAATAAAGATCAATAGAAACAACTAGAAAAGCATATAGACCATAAACAGATAACTAGACATACACTTGATCTTCAAACTTACCTTTGTCTCGAATCCAAATATATTGGAGTAAAAACAAATATAGCATGAAAAAAGGTACATATGTCCCTGCAACATGTAAATAATAGTTAAATGAACAGAATAAAACAACTTAATTTGCCCATCCCCCATTCAAGTCAAAATGGATGTATAGAAAAATTAGTTGAAATGCAATACGAAGCAAATGTCAAAAAGCAAGACCCTCAAAATGCATAATATAAAATATAACTAAATTACCTGGAGGAGAATGCTTTCCTGGAATGCACAATTAAAATCCTGTACAAGAGCCTACAAGAAAATAAAAAGGAATAGAAAGCAACCTTAGAAACGCCTTGGCAAAAGAAATTTAGAAATTGTGCACAAGGGCCTGTACTTATCCGGAAGACAATTTTTTGTTCTTTCCTAGTTCCCACAGGAGAAGAAATTTAGAAACTAGACATCAATCGGCTAGAGTTGCTTACTTCCTCTGGAGGCAAACGGAAAAGCTGTCTATACTCTTCACTCCTCAATGCTAACTGCACGAAGATCAAAAGGAAGAGAAACGTATGTATCTCAATTTTGCAGCAATAATAATAACAGATAATTGTGAATATAATGGACACAACTTTCCAAGCACTTGCATGTATATATATATATATATATATGTATTTACAATAAGGCACTGAAATTAATAATAACTAATCACCATGGACTACCAGGCAAGGTGAAGATGTAGATATTTAATTTAGCACAGTCAATTATGCGAGATTAATTGAAACACAGGTAAGCAGTAGAATCGTACGCGAAGCAGAAATACCTGAATTTCGAAGTCTCGGTTAGGGTTTGGAGAAGAATTGGACAAGTCTCTGCGATCAGGTGAGTCAGCATCGTAGGAGATAGTAGCCGGAGAAGGCGATTCGGAGTCCAAAACAGAAGCTGATTTCGAAGCAGAAGATTCCATTGGCAACGAACCGATCCTCTCCGCTGTTTCAGAAGCTACCGCCATCCCAACAGATCTACGATTTTGATGGTGAAAAAAACAAAGGGGACGGGAAAATGAGATGATAGAGGTGGTGGTTGAGTTGTTGCGGGCCTTTTGCCGAACGGACAAAATGAAGAAGAGTCGGTTTAAGTCGCAGTTGCAGTCAATGTCACTGCACGGTGAAATCACCCCGTTATTTGCGACGTTGACCTTTTTAACACGTTGCATTCTTATTGGATATGTATTAAATTAAAGGGAAAATTACGATCAGCTGATGTTTGATCAAATTAATTACTCCGTTTCTATATTTTTAAAAATTAATTAAATACCTTATTAAATTTGACAATATACATTACTTTTCCTCTACCATTGAAAACAACAGTTAATTAGAATAAAAAGACTTATTTATCCTTATGATATTGTTAAATTTATGATTTGTACTAAGAGTTATTTATTTTTTTACATATTATTGATATTGATATTTGATATCCCACAGGTATATTCCTATTCTAATTAATAAATATCTTCCTAAATAATAGTGACTTGCAACACAAAGAGACCAAATCCAAAGAGGAAAAGGAGTCCCTCATTAGGAAGACTCCAGATCAAGAAGGAATAAAGAGACATATCCTACTAGGAGAATGAGTCCTACTCCTCTCAGGTTTGAGCATCGCATCCTCTATAAATAGTCATTACCTTCTCTCATATTATTCATTCTATTATACTCTATTCTCTTAGTTCTCTTTCTCTCTTTAAACTCTCTCTCAATCTATCTTGACTTAGGTATCGGAGGGTTTGTGGGGGAGACCCCACCTCTCACATTGCCTCTTTGTTGGTTGCTTGACATACAGGACTCGGAGGTTCCAGATTCAAGTTATCAAGTGGCGCAATCTCTTGAGTTTAAAGCCATCAACCTCTGCCCAAGCTAAAACAAAACCTTTAAAGATTACATCCAGCCCACCAGCTACAGACACTCACATCAATCCTTCAGGAGCAACATCGGATGCTCTCATTAATCCATCTGCTCCAATCTTACCTATCGATCCATTAGCCTTTCTCCATAATGCAGGACCATCATCCCAAATTCCTTTTACCAGATACCCAACATCCGGAATTACTCCTGGTTGGACTACACCAGGCGCAAACCTTTCTTATTATGCCCCTTTACATCATACCAGTCGTTCCATCCCATCTATACCTTTCCCAAACCTTCCAGGAACCCTTATCACACCAAACCTAAACACAGTAACCGAAACAAACAACCAGCCTCCAACTAATAAAGAGGCTATAATCCAGAATCTTCAGGCTCAGATGGCATTAATGCAACAACAGTTGAATGTCCTA
>CATIWK010148620.1:0-13738 GCA_949634005.1 Mallotus japonicus | reverse complement strand
TTTATTTGTCTTTTCATTGTTGTGAGACAGTTTTCGTTGTTTGATAATCAGAGATTAATTTTATCCCAAATTTTGTGTAATTTGGATGCCTAATTCCTAGTAGTTGTGCGTAATTCAATAGGTTTTAGAGGATTGCTTGGCGGTAGTCGTGCGCGATTCAATGCCTTGTAATAGTTATCTCATTCTTGAGGTTTCCGCTATGTCATGACTCCACCACTTTCCTGTGAATTTATCTTAGGGTGATTTTTAGTACAATCGTTTACACTCTAATCACCTAGATAATAGTTATCAAGGTGAATTTATTATTGGTGGAAATTAACCCGAATTCCACAACAGTATTGTTAAGAGAGGTGTCACATATTGAATTTCAGATCTTGTACAAATACTTCGCCACTATAGTCTTGATTCTTGACTCAATGTTGAATCATTTGGATTCTGATTCCGAAAGGTGAGTCCTCATAAAATCTTGATCTCAGTTAAAGAATCGCTCTTAGTAATATTCATGCCTTTTGCAAGAGACAATTGGATGTTTTTCATTAGCCTTTTTTTCCCTATTAATAGGGAAGAAAGTCAAGTGATTTAAATACCAATTTGATTGCATAACAGGGCAGTTCTTCCCTTTTAAATCAAGTAAAAACTAATTTTACATCCTGGACATGGGATGTCTTCATGGAGAATTAAGTGGCTGTTATATCACTAACAGTAGTGTTTTTTTTTTTTAATGATTGTCATTATAAAGTTGATTAATTTCATAATATTAATAGATGGGGGAGAATTAAATTTGAAACATCACCCACTTACCAATTGCCACAACTGGATTGGTTTTAAGAATTTATTACAGTTTTTTTATTTTTTTCCGAAACAAAACGAGATCAGTAGGAACAATTGATTCAAACTCTTTGTTTTTTTTTTTTGGGTGCTATTACCAACAAGAACTTGTATGATATATAAAAAAGATAATAATATGGATTATACTTATTGATCCGAGAAAAAATGGGGATTATTACAAATCATTCACCGTCTTGATCAGCACCGCTCAGAAAATATAAAGCCGCAAATTATACAACACAACAAATTAAAGGGTTTCCAACCAAACATTTACCTATCAAAACTTGCACTTCTCACAGGGGAAGCAATGCATAAGCTATACCGGCCGCGATGAAAACCACATTAGTTTGCACAAATAAATTCATTGATCCGGAAATATCCTTTGGAGCAACAGGAGTCTCTACAATAGGAGCCGCCTTTGTAGGCCTTTCGGGTGCAAGTGCAGCTGGTGATGGAGCTGGAGCAGGAGCTTTAAGAGTGAACATGTCAAGAGGAAGTAGCACGCTATCAACCTGATAAATGGCAAGCCGAGTATCAGCATACACAGTTCCAGAAATTGTTGTATTGGTTAGTCCTGTGGTTATGTTCACTGTACTCCCTCCAGTAGTCACATTAAGCGCAAACCTGTTACCTGCTCCTGCCAGTGTCCTGACAGGATTACTCACGGTCTGAAACTGGGAAGATGAAATAAATGTCGGAACTATTTGAAACTTCACTAATTCAATCTTGTCTCCATCGCTTAAAGAATTGAGGGTGCCTACTTTGAGTCCTGAAAATGCACCATCAGTTGGGGCGAAGATTGTTGCTCCATTATTGGTATTGTTGAGCTGCAAGAACAGCTCTGTATCGACTTGGGTAGCTTTCAATAGGCGAATGAACACGGTGAAGTGGCTTGCCTTACTAAGGATTTTGACTACATCAAGAGGGCCAGGTGATGGTTTTACTTGAACTCCTGACGGTGCTTGTGCAGGTGGCGCAGGTGGCGCCTTTAGTGGAGCTGCTGGTGGTGGCAATGCTGGAGCTGCAGCCGGTGACTGGGCTAAAGTCTTGGCGCAGAGGAGAAAGAGATGAAGTGAAATTGAGAAGAGAGATAGTTGCGACATCTTTTTTTTTTTTCCAGCGTTTTGTTGCTTATATTGTATGCCTGGAAAAGATATGATTAGTAAGCTGTTGTTTGATGTGTATAGAAGTGGAAATGCCAGGGTTTTATAGTGGTAAAGATATCAGGAAATTAGGTGCTAAGTATGCAACTTTACAATATCTATCTTGACAAAGGTGAAAGGTATCGATGGACAAAGATATAATACTTGTAGCAATTAATTACACATAGAAACACGAAATCTAGAAGAAAATTTAAATTGGATTTTTTATTATAATTAAAAGGGAGGTCAAATAATTTAAATTTTTATGCATTGTGCAATAAGGTAGTGTTTCTTTTTTAAATCAGGTGAAAATTAATTTTACAAATAAACAATAACAAAATTTGAACTATACTCCTCATAATATTTTTAAAATTAAAAAGTGATTGCTAGATCATTTCCTCACAAATTTAAAGTAGATTTTAATTTTTACTAGTAATGCATGTTTATATCAAAGAAGAAGGATATCCCTGTCACGGATAGAACTTTATCCAATCACCAAACAAATTTTCTTAATGCTGCTAATTAAAATGGCCTTGTCAATGCTCAACTAATTAGACAGGTTAACTTAGAATGGGACGGAAATCATATCGAATTCTTCATAGTTGCACATGAAAATGTGGCGAATTTGAGAAACCATGAGCAACTTGGAAAGCCGAAATGGCATTCTGCACCTAAACAACGAGTAGTTAGCTTGTGGGTCGAAACCAGGCTAAAAAGCTGAACAGCAGGCACTCACTACAGTCGGGTTTTGTGAAGCCAAATAATCTGTCGTTTGAAACCAGTTAAAAAGGCCAAACTTGCGTCAGGGATGCAATGGACCCAATTTAAACTTTTCATCAAATTTTCACCAAATAGTTCAAATTGGGCCTATTTGATTTTCTAACAGAAGTTCAAAGGGCAAATTAGACACTCTATTAAAACAGATGAAGTGTCATTCTTCCCATAGCATAAAGCTGTGGGCAAAAGGCCGAAAGATTTGGCAAACGACAACGTTATGAAATAAAATTATCAAGAATTAATATGACATTTTGGCCCTAATTTAGATATATAATCCAAGAAACTCCCCAGAGGAAGTGTATATGATATATCTTCATCTTCTCATAATTAAACAGTATTACATATGCAGAGGTGAAACTAGGGGGGGAAGGAGGGGCTACCACATATGTACATTTTTTTAATTATAGTTCTCCAAAATTTGATTGATTTCATAAATGAATCTAATATCTATATAATTTTTTTCATTAATATTTGAAACTTTTCCCTTCCTAACTAAAAATGTTGGAATTGCCACCAGCGATATGATATCATTTTATAAATTTTATTATCGGTTGAATTTTAATAATAAGTTGTTAAATAATCCATCTTAAATAATTAAATTTTTAAAACTATTTTAATCATAATTATACATTATTGCACTAAATTATTATTTGTACATTTCAAACAAAAATATATAAAAGTACAACATATTAATATAAAAAATTAAATAAAACTGTAAAAAATACGAAAAGACTCAATGTGGATGATAATAAGGGTAAAGGGTGTCAATGTATAAATAAAAATACAGGGGTAAATATAAAAGAAGGAAAAAATACAAGGGGCTAGGTATGCAATTTTTTTCCTTTGTTCACCAATCTCACAGTCTTTGTAAAATTAAAGAAAAAAAAGAATTAACAACAGGAATCATGTATACATTAATTAGACTCAACAATTGTAGAATGCAAATTATTCAGAAGCAAATCATCATCAGAACTCAACACTCAGTACAATATAAAACTCCAGCAAAATCATAAAACCCCTGCTAATGGTTACAGGGAAACCAATGCAGCAGCAGCAACTATACTAACTGCAAACATCACTACATAGCCGTGAACACTTGAACTCCCAGCCCCAGAAACATCATCAATAGAAACTGTAGGACTCTCGACAACGGGAGCCTTCTGGGGCTTCTCTGGCGGTGGTGCCACCACTAACAAAGGAGCAGGTGCAGGAGCAGGTGGAGGAAGCTTATTAGGAGCAAAAATCGCCATTGGTTTCAAAACCACATCAACCTGATAAATAGCAAGCTGGTTATCGTTGTACACAGTGCCTGCAATGGTAGTGTTGGTGACCCCTGTAGTGATATTTACAGTACTACCTGCGGTGGTGACATTTAATGTCATCCTGCCGCCTTTTCCTGCTTGTGTCTTTAATGGATTGCTCACAGTCTGGAACTGGGTATTTGAAATAAATATAGGTATTATATGAAACTTCACCAAGTTCACCTTCTCATTATCACTTAGGGAATTCAGAGTCCCTACTTCAAGACCTGAAAAAGCACCATCAGTTGGTGCAAAGATGGTTATGCCATTGTGGGTGTGGTTAAGCTCCACGACTAACTCTGCATCAGATTGTGTTTCTTTCAATAGCCGAAGAAAGACCGTGAAATGGCCTGCCCTTTCCAGGATTTTATCCACATTGATTGTGCCAGGTAATTTAGGAACCTGTGGAACAGTAGGTGCTAGTGCAGCAGGTGGTGGCGGTGCCTGTACAGGGGCTCCAGGTGGTGCTTTCACTGGAGGTGAAGCTGGTGACTGAGATAAGGTTTTAGTGCAGCAGAGGAGGATAATAAGTAAAAATGAGACAGATAGTTGCTGCTGCTTCATCTTTGTAATTTTTGTTTTTAGCTGAAATGGCTTGAAAATTAATAAAAAAAAAAATTGTAATTGCTGGAGTAGTACTTGCACAAGTGTTTGATGTGTGAAGATGGGTGATAATGGGAGATTTTATAATGATAAGAGGGGAAGAGAAATTAGGTGTGGAGTGTAAATTTAGTTAAGACAGATTTTGGTTTTCTATTAACTTATGCTAAAAAGGTGAAGGGTATCAATGGAGATCAGACATGTAACGTTGGCTGCAACTGGATGAGGAATATTCAGACAAAATTGGATTTTTCCAAGTGGAGATGTAATGCAAATTCTGTGCAATGCATGAATGAATTAATGCTGTCAATATCAAAGAGAAGGATCGATGTATAATTTTAATCACTGAAAGAGCCATTTTTGTGATGTTTTAGCTGAAGACGGAGAATGGTTCACTTTCAGTTTTATCAGTCACTGTCTCGTATCCTCAAAAACAGCTATATTGATGAATATTATGCTCATTTTGTCTGTGTGAGTAATGGTTCCCTTTTATGCATATAATGCAAAAGCATTTGTATACTTGGATGGATAATTTCTGACACGATCCATTTCAAATGTAATAGAAATATTTATATAATGAAATTTAAAGGGTAAATTCTATTTAAACCCAAATCTTTGCCAATTCATCGCAGAAAAATTAAGAACGAAGATACCAAAATTTGAAAAATCAATTAACCATAATATTTCACTTATTAATTATTGCTTATGTAATTAATATTCATACAACAAGGATACATGTATTAATATTGTTTACAGCAAAAGGACCATTTATGCTCAGATGTACACGAGAGCAATATCATTGAATTCAATTACTAATGCTAATCGATGAGTGCAAGTATGATACAGCAATACACACAATGCTCATTTTGACATGCTCATATCGGCACTGTGGATAAGCAGTGCCAACATATTCAGGATGAAACTCCTTCAGAAATGACAGATTCCTGTGGCTTCAGGATGTTTAGTTGTCCGAGAATAAATTCTCTTTTCCTGCATTTTCAAGCAATCTAGTTGCTCCAGCAGCATTATCTCTCCATCTCTCCATTGATACCCCACCTTTATCTTAGTAGCAACCAGGTTTCTGTAACTAAAATTGCGCACAACACCTAACTTTATCCACTTTCCTGCCATATAAAAAACCTGCTCTTGTCTCCATTTTCACACATCAAACACTTCCAAGTAGCAGTCGCATTTGAATTCTTCAATATCATTAATCACTGAAAAAAAACACTACAATGATGAGACAACAATCTCTTATCTCATTCTCTGTTCTTCTTGTTCTCTTCTTCCACTCAGCAAAAATCCTGGCCCTGTCACCTGCCGCATCTCCAGTCCCAGCGAAGGCACCAGCTGTAGCCCCTCCACCACCTCCTGCAGCTGCTGCGCCGGCACCAGTTATGGTTCCAGTACAGCCATCAAAAGGCCCTCTCAATGTTGTCAAAGTCCTTCAAAAGGCCGGCCATTTCACGTTCTTTGTCCGACTAATAAAAACTACCCAGGAAGATATCCAGTTATTTTCTCAGCTTAATGACTCAAGTGATGGAGTAACCATCTTTGCCCCAACCGATGGTGCATTTTCAACCATCATAAAATCAGGAACTCTAAACTCATTATCTGATCAACAAAAGATTGAGTTGGTACAGTTTCATATAATTCCCAGATTCCTGTCAACTCCCCAGTTCCAAACTGTGAGCAATCCCATAAAAACTTTGGCAGGATCAGGGAGCCGATACGCCCTGAATGTAACCACAACTGAAAATATGGTGAATGTAAGTACAGGACTTACCCGTACATATGTATCAGGAATTGTGTACACGGATGGAAAAGTTGCCATTTATCAGGTTGACAAGGTTCTGCTCCCTATAGACCTGTTTGCACCAAAGCCTCCTGCCCCGGCCCCTGCCCCACCAAAGCCTGAAAAGGATGAAGGAGAAGATAATACTCCTGTTGTCTCTGAGGATACTTCTGGTGCAGTACCAAGTTGCATTGTGCATCACAAATTGATAATTTTAGCCATGATCAGTATGGTGACTGCAACATTTTCCTTGTGACACAGAAGTGTTTATTTTCGAGCTGGTTCAATTCTTCATATTGGTGTATGATGATGATTTTTCTGAGTTGGGATTAATGAATAGTGGTGGTAGCTAGTGTGCATTGAATTGCTGCCATTTACTATTCTTTGGATCCTTTTTCAAGTTTGCTTGTGAATAATTTTGAGGGATTTTCCTTCTCGTTTTCTGTTTTTCCTTTCTCTTCCTCGGTTTTGTAACTTGTAAATTTTGTAATATATATCACAATGTTTTATGTTTTGAAGTTCCTGATAACAAAATGAGATGAATTTTCAGGGTCCATTTCCTCTTATTTATTTATTTTTTCCTATTGAGCTAGTAGTCCAATATTCGTCGAGTGTGCGTTATCCAGTGTAAGGTCAGCCGGTTAATGATTGCCTCTTCTCCTCCAGATAAATAATCACTTTGCTATTTACCACATTGACAAGGTCCTAATTTCCCTATACCATTTTGCCCCTGCACCACTAGCACCTGAAAATTCGGCAGAAGGTCCTGACAGAAGTAGGATATCCTGACAACGCTTCTAGTGAAGCAAGTTTGGTTTTGCATTATAATGTAGTGCCCTTTGAACTTGGCAGATTATAGTGGTCCTTTTTATTATTTTTACTGGAGTTGGGTTCTGTTTCTTATTGGTGCATGATCTCATCAGTGGCTGCCTGGAATAATTGTCAATTGGATCTGTTTATTTTGTAATTAAGATTGAAATAGCAGCAATGATCGAATGTATGATAATTATATCAATTTACTCGTTGAGATATACTAATCTTTTGTTAATCTAAATACATGGGCTTACCAGGCCGAGAACAAATAAATATTACTCATTTTCAGGGTGAAAGAAAAAAGATGAAAGTCTACTTTGATAATTGATTATTCACCTATCTATCTGCACAAAAAAAATAAAAAATAAAAAATCAATCATTGGCACAAAGCAAAAGGTAACATCACAGTTTTAATCTATCTCAAATATATAAGGCTTCCCTCTCATATGAGTGATTTTTCTTAACTGAAAAAGGGTAAGAATCAAACATTTAACTTTCAGCGTCATCTCATATGACTAAGTGATTAAAATTTAATCATGAAAATTATTTAGTGAGCCCAAAAAAAAAATAATGATTTCACCGATGGTAGAATGTATTACATATAAATATATAGTCATAACAACAAAGTATATTTTTCAAAATTTTTTAAAGATGTATTACATCTAATAATTAATATTTAGTATTACCTGATACATTTAATCATTTCTCATAAATTATAAATTCAATCATTTAAATATCAACATTCAATATATATGGAAAAAGGTTATTTTGCCTTTTGAATTTGTGTCAAAGATTTAAATAGGCCGATTTTAATTTTTTTTTTCAGTAAATACGTTCAATACTTCCATTTTAAGGTCAAATAGTTTATATTTCAAAACAAGTGCTTTATAATTGGAAAATGAACTTACAACCAATTATAAAGTACCCATACAAAGTAGAATAAAATAAAGAAAAACCGTACATGTATTTCTTAATTGTTGTTGATCACTATATGATAAAATTTTTTAAATTATATTTATATCCTTTTCTTTTTTGCCCTAAATATGGAGGGCAAATCAATAAAGAGAAGAACATTTTGGTAATTACATCACATGTAATTACATGTAAATTTTTTCCTAAAATAAAATAACCTGATTTTAGAAACTGGAATGTTCTTGATCATGACTACATTCGAGACCTTTGTTTAAACTCCAAAGGATTACAATCAAATCATATCCGAGGAATAGATTGTTGGATTATGGCAACTGAAACTGATGTCAATTATGCACTTTCTTCAGCTGAAATGTCGCAGAAGGATACGAGACACTCTTGGGTGATAGAGCACTACTTCTTGTTTGATACAGACGAACCTCACTTCAACAAATCATTTACATCTTTTTCCTGTTTTCCTAAGCAAACTATATGTATCTAGCGGCTGCAACAGCAGTAATTATGTCGCTCTCCATTGATATCCTCCGCGACCTCCAACCATTTGAAGCACGACAATATAACTAGCAACTACAGTGTTTTTATTTTTTGGCAGCAAAATGAAACGCCCTTTGCATTTTTTTTTTTAATTAATACAAGCGTGAAATGATTTAAACACTAATAGAACTGCACAAAATTCAAATCGACACCTTATGATGCTCTCGAAGGGAAGCAATGGTTAACATCAAACACCCTTTCAAAAAAAAAGAAAAAACAAAACAAAACCCTTTACCTTTTAAAGATAGCTAAGTCACTTTCTGTGAGGTATTAACAAATAAGTTATAGTAACTACAAATTGCACATAAACCTAAAATTGTTCTCTCCCCACCATCATAAAAACCCTCGTTAACCCCTCTTTACACATATCAAACATTTGTGCAACCACATTCTTGCCTTACTTCTACACACTTTTTGAAGTTAGTTAGGCGACCACTGCCCAAAAATGCAAGAGTCTTTTTTCACACTTTCACTTCTTCTCTTCTTTCAATGCACCACCACACTTTGTCAACCACCAGCCCCATCACCAGTAGCACCACCACCGGCACAGACACCGGTACAGGCACCACCAGTACATGCACCGGTACAGGCACCACCAGTACAGGCACCGGCCAAGCACCCATCACACCACCCGCACAGTTCTCCCCCACCACCAGTCCCTATAGACATCATCGAAATCCTCTTAAAACCTGGCCACTTCACCTCCTTTGCTCGCATTATAAAGGCCACACACGTAGATATCCAGCTAACTTCACAGCTCAACAGTTCAAGTGATGGTATAACGATGTTTGCACCAACAGATACCGCCTTTTCAAATCTTAAAGAAAACGTTCTTGGGTCGCTAAACGACAAAGAAAAGCTTGCGTTTGTTCAGTATCATATATTGCCAAGATATCTCTCAACGTCTGATTTCCAAACTCTTAGTAACCCAATAAAGACATTGGCTGGATCAGATAATCGATACCCAATGAACATATCGACAACTGATAGTTCAGTGACTGTAAGTACAGGAGTTACAAGAACAAGCATTATTAGCACTGTATATACTGATAACAAAACAGTTGTTATCTATGAGGTTGACAAGGTTCTGCTTCCTCAATACCTTTTCCCTCCAGCCTCAGCACCGATTTCGGCAGCCAATGCAACAGCTGAAGATAGTACTCCTGAAATTGCTGAAGATGATTCTGGAGCATTCAGGTCTATTGTGCATTACAATGGAGTGGTACTTGGCTTTGGCATTGTTGCTGTGATGTTTTGCTTGTGACACCAAAAGTTTCTGTTTGCTTTTTACTTGTTTTTTATATGATTTTGTGGGTTGCATTGAGCAGTGGTGATCGTCAACAAGGTGAGTGGTTTTGAAATAATGTCTTTAATCTATATATACCATTTCTGTTTTGTGATTAAGACTGAATTGAAAGTTTTCAGATTTCTTTTTTCTTCTTTCTCCTCTTTTTAGATTTGCTGCCTGCCTAGAAAGGAAAAAAAAATGCAAATCCAAATAAATTATCCTCCTCCAAACAAATTTTTATCTACTGAGTATATGACAATTTTTGTTTTACATGCCTCGAAATATTTTATGTTTGGTTAATAAAAATGTGACATCACACACATATATGACACCATTAGTTAGAGGTAATACATTCGAAATAGGTAACAAAAACATTTTAGGTCAAAATTTTATTGATCTAATACATCTGCAACTCCTTTGTTTAGCATTTTTTGTCACTCTATCTTTTCAACTTACAAAATAATCATTTTAACACTTGAAATTGTTAAACATAACACTTGTCGACAATTTTTGTATTATTAGAAGTCTCTAAATGATTTTTTTTAAATAAGTTAAAATGAAACGATTTAGATATCTAAACTAAATGGAAAGTGTTTATAAGTAATTAGGGGTGTCAAAATGTGTGATGATACATGAACATGATTTGCCTAACACACAAAATTAGTGAATTAGTGTTGGGGCTAAATGGATTAATATCAAAAACGGATCGATTCATTTATGACATGATTTTCCAAATCGTGTTACGGGTTTTCATGTGAATCCGTTACAACCCGTTTAATTATACATGTTGTGTCATGCCAAGTTAACCCAATACGACTTTTTTAAATATTGTTTATTTATATTTATTTTTTATACTTATTTTAGAAGAAGATATGAACTTTACTAGGTTTTATGAAAATCATATTAATTATTGACATTGTATTATGCAACTTGATGGATTATGGATATTATTGTTGGTATTTTTTTTTTTTTTTGTGAAAATGATATCTTTGTAGATTGTTATATAGATTAATGGGTTGTGTCAAATTTTATAATTCGTAAAATTTATTTAATTAAATGGGTTACACATATCGTGTTTGTGTAATCCATTTAATTTTTATGTCGTATTAGGATTAAAACATTTAATACGATTAATAAATATATCGTGTTCGTATTGAATCTAATTGTATCACTAGAGTGAGTTAACCTGATACGAACACGACTTATTAATCCGTTTTGATACCCTTATATAAAATGATGTTTTTAAAAAATTGAGTTATCAAAATAGTTAATTTATAATTTGTAAGAATAAACCGACCAAAAAAAAATTTGTCGGTTCGCCGATGTATAAAACCAAATTTTATTTATTAACCCAAAAGTAGTGTGTTCATCGGAAGATCAACAGATCCTTATGAGGTTTCAGCAGGGCCATGTATTTTGCTAGCTCTTTGGGCTTTTGTAGAGAATCCAAAAGTTTAAACGAATCCCTGATAAATCGGATGCTTCATTTCTCGAAAGTTTTCCTTCATGGTTTTATGTTGTTGCGCTAAGACTCTAAGAGGACCAAGACATTACAAGATGGCCCATGAAAGGTTTATTTCCTAGATGCAAGAATGCGAGCAGTATTTTTATCAAATTTTACAGATAAAAATAATTATATGACTTACTTTAAATAATAAATTAATTTAAATATTAACTTTTCAGAATATATATTTTTTATTTTTATTTTTCTATTTATAATTTTTGTCACTTATTCAATTAAATATCAATATGATGTTATGCATATACTAAATTATTGAATAATTAATATATATTTATAAATACTACTTAGTTTAAATATACATTAATAATTTAAATATGTCTCAGTGAACTACTTAACACTAATGTAAGTACACAATGTAGGTAAAATCTGTCTTTTTTGGAAATATATATATATATTTCATCTTGGATTTTTTTTTTTTTTTTCAGTTTTTTAAGTTTTTTTGTCCCTTTCTTTTCTTGAAGACAAAATGAAAACCTGCTCTGACGAGTGACCACATGTGAAAAGTAGGCTGCCACCTTCATTATAATCGATGGATGCTTCACAAAATTAACTAGACACAAGAGCAATGCATCACCTGCACGAAAATTTTTAACTTCACACTCATATTGTGAAATTTTTACCACAAACCCAACATTAGGAGAAAAAAAAAAAGCATTCTTAATTGAATTTGCTTGAAAACATAAACTACATGAAGTGATCGATTCTCCAACCTCGGAGATCAATGTACAAAATGTTGTAATAAAATAAACATTATATACATGTACAAGCCAGACTATTCATCATGACTACTGCTTCAATTGCTTGTTGAGCAATTCTGGCACTCCCATACATAGGACCACTTTTACTATTTGGAGTTGAATTTTTTTCGTAATCATAAGGGTTGTAATCATAAGGGTTCCCACATTATATTTTAATAAAATTAATTTTTATTCGTACTTCATAACTAGCGCTGCTATAAAAGAATTTAGCATGATCAAGCAGCATCAGCATGATATTGCAAAATTGTTTATGGTAGGTGTAAGCAATTTATGAATATAGAATCATAGCAAGCTTTGTCAATTTATGGTAAGGCTTTAACAAAGTCCCACATTTTTTAAATTCTGTTCACTTTTTATTCCTGCTACTCTAAGCAAACTAGTTTGCTATTACATCTCTCTCCATTGATTATTCCCCACCTCTATTTTTAAATAAAAATTAGATCACTTACCACCTTATTTATCAACTAATAATTTGAACATTATACCTAACTCTTCATCCCCAACTATAATATAAAAACCCTCTTCACACCATTAACAAATCTATCTATCACTTCTATACAAAGATGAAGCAACAAAATTGTCTGTTTTTATCATCCATTTTTATCTGCTTTTTTCTCCTCCATTGCATCACATCTCTAGCTCAATCACCTGCTCCAGCTCCTACTCCTCCAGGTCCTACCAATGTTATCAAAATCTTGAAAAAAGCTGGTGATTTCAAGGTCTTTATCCGTCTCTTGAAAACTACACAGTTAGATAGCAACTTGAACTCTCAGCTTGGCGATACCAACAATGCCTTAACAATTCTTGCACCTAGTGATACTGCATTTGCGAGCCTCAAGAAGCGTACTATCAGCTCTTTAACCCGTCAAGAACAGGTCGAGTTGGCACAGTTTCACATCATTCCAACATTCATTCCAGCTACCCAATTCGATACTGTCACTAACCCTTTGAAAACCCATGCTGGATCCGGAAATCGGTTTCAGCTTAATGTTACTACAAATGGTAATGAAGTCAATATAACTACAGGACTCACAAACACTACTATATCTGACACAGTATACACAGATGGTCATCTTGCTATATATAAGGTTGATAAAGTGTTACTTCCTTTGGATATATTTACTCCTAAGCCTCCGGCAGCAGCGCCGACACCAACAAAGACTAAAGAGGAGAGTGCAGATGATGATGACAGTGAAGAGGATGATGATGATGGTGATGTCAAAAAGAATAAATCTGGAGCAGTAAGTTTGGTCAGTGGTTATAATTTGGTTTTATTTGGAGTGATTGGTATAGTTACTGCAACGTTTTCGTGGTGACAATTTTTGTGAAGATGAGAAGAGTGTTTTTGAAGAATTGTCATGAGTATCATTATTAATTAATCTTTAATTTTTGTGGGTTAAGATTGAATTTTGAAGTAATTATCTGTTCTTTTGTATGGTTGATCAGTTTT
>CATIWK010148576.1:0-19797 GCA_949634005.1 Mallotus japonicus | reverse complement strand
TTAGACAAAGAAAAATAAAATAGCAAGAATTGATAATGGAGGTATTTATATTTATTTTTAATATACATGTAGTATTTTTTTTATTTATTTTCTTTTCTTATTTGATTTTCTCCTCATTTTTTTCCATTCTCCCATTATTTTTTCCTTTTTCCTTTCCTTTTTTATTTTTATCTTGTCTTTATTTTTCCCTCATCATGTTTTTTTTTCTTCCATCTTTTTCTAATTTTATTTTTTTCCTCCTTCCCTCTCTTTTCATTCCATTTTTACATGATGATGTTTATAATACTCGACAAGTGCTTCATAATTTTTTTATGAAAAGCAATGCGAGACCCATTAATGCAAAATAAGAGTACATATTATTATTATTATTATTATTATTAAATTTAAAATTTATTAAAAAATTGAATGACTAAAAAATACATATGACTAGTTTTGGAAAAAAATTTTCAATTAACATATTCAAATTATAAGACCAAAAATAGCTTTTAATAAATAATTTAAATTTCGAAGAGACAATTGAGGAAGAAGATAATAAAAGATTTGAAGTTTGTAAGGAATCCATGTATGTATTTATATGATCTCTTCTGTTATTCTTTCTTTAATTTGATCTTTAGACAAAGAAAAATAAAATAGCAAGAATTGATAATGGAGGTATTTATATTTATTTTTAATATACATGTAGTATTTTTTTTATTTATTTATTTTAATTAATTGAATACAATTATTTTTATTTATTAAGCGGTGCTTTCAACATTTGGACCTTTGACATTCTCTACAATGATAAAAACTTTAGATTTTGATTTTAATAAAATTCTCATATTTTTAACTTTAACTTAGATATAGTGTCATTGTTTATAATACTCATAATTTTTCCATGAAATGAAAATATGAAAAAAATATTTTTAATATTTTTCAGTTATTATTACTACCTAAAACTATCATGGATAGACATTTTTTCCTCTCTGGATGTCCTTAAGAGGGTAAAAGTATCTTCTTCTGTCATGAGCTGGAGATCTAGGAGAGTGGATGAAGATGTATGTGCAGACTGGGGAGACCTGGGTGGAGAAGAGTCAAGTGTAGAGGAGAAGCTAGTGGTGGTGATCGTTTGAGGTGGTTTGGGTTGCGAAGACCCGCGGGTTTGCCTTCTGGGCTTGTCTTTATGGTCGGATTCATCTGTTCTTTCCTTTTGTTGTACTCTATCTAATACTCTGGTTCTACAAATTGAAAGAAATCAATGGGAGGGAAAAAAAGATTTTTTTTTTTGTAGAAATCTGAGATCAGAGGATGTAGAAGTTGAAGAAGAAGAAGAAGAAGAAATGATGGGAATTTGTCAAACGTTATCACGTGAAATGAACTTGTCAAATGGGAGATTAAAGAGTTTGTGATATTAAAGCCATCGCTGACTCAGAAATTCAATACTATTTTCATTTTGTGAAGAGAGAAATGAACAAAGCAGTAGATTGGGTTGTTAGAAATGCTTGTATTATTAGAAATCACCCTTCATGAGTTTCAAACCCACCTGATGACTTGATTAAACTCTTGTAATCTGTGTTGTTTTTGGAATGATATATTTTCAGTTTTCAAAAAAGAAATGAGACAATTCCCAAATTCAAAATGATAAGAATGCCAAAAAAAAATTTAGGTTAAATGGGTAAAGAAAAGAAAAGGTAACCTATTCCACCTACAAATGTAGGTCAATTTTTTATGACAGTGTCATCATGACACCATATAATGACCCATTTAATAGTGTTAATATTTTTAATTTTAGGATGTTGGAGAAAACAAAAATTACAAGTTGTAATAAAATTTGCCATTGAGTTGTATGAATATGATATTTATAAGTACTTATCTGTTTTTTTTTTTTTAGAATTCTTAAAGGTTCTTTAGGGATTCTGCGTTTATTAGTGAAATATAAGGGTGTTTGCTTTAGTGAATGAAAAGAGCCGAGAGTTATTTCTCATCCAACAATTAGATTATATAAGAGTTTATTGAGATTGAAAAGTATTAGTTAATAATTGTTTTAAAATTTATTCGATTAAATTGTTACTGATAACTATTAGCTTTTTCTTTTAAAAAAATGAAAATTTTCATTCACTAAAAATTAAAAATATATCTCATTTAACAAATAACATAAATAAAAGTACAATCAAGTAATATCAAAATAAAATCTCACATAAATTGTGAAATTTTTTGTCACTATTTTTAAACCGTATTGATAGAGCTCTTTGATTTGCAACTTATGAGCAATCTGTAAGCTTCACTCAATGGTATTAATTAGACATACATTGACTATTTGGCTCTAAATAAATTCGATTGTAGAAATATCAATAAAAATTTTACAATGAAGAGAAATACAAAATCCATAAAAGAAAAACCACTCAAATCCTATAAAGGGTACTAAGTATCAAGGATAATCCATAACCACATAAAATTCTATTTTATTGCTGTAACAAACTAACTATACATCTCTATCTCTATCTTCCATTTGTTATATATGCATTACTTTGTACTTCACTTATTTTTAATATTTCAAATACATACAATTCAGCTCTACTCTTTACATGGTATCAGAGCACCATGTCAAACAACAATAATTAACTTACTCCTATTTCTTCAAACCCTCTTCCCTCTCCTTCAACTACAACTCACTCCTTCTCAATCAAATTAAACAATAAAAATTATTTGGCTTGGAAAGCACAATTCTTAGCTCTATTGAATTACCATAAACTAATGGGTCTTGTTGATGGTTCACAACCTCCTCTACCAAAAACAACTCTTAACACTGCTACTCCTCTAATTAAAGTTGCTAATCCAGCCTTTGAAATCTGGTTTCAATGTGATCAGATATTACTCTTATAGATTCTCTCCTCTATTAGTGAAGAAGTTTTTCCTTATGTGATCGGACTTAAATCTTCTCAAGATGCTTGGATAGCTCTAGCCAATTCTTTTGGCTCAATTTTACAAATCAAACAACTCCAATTAAATATTAAGTTCTAGGAACTGAAGAAGAAGGACATGACAATCTCTCAATATCTCCAATGTGCCAAATCTCTTTCTAATGAACTATCTGATACCAAAAGAACAATGAGATCAACAGAGTTCAGTGCAATTATATACTATAATATTGGTACTGAATATCACTGCTCTCAATCTCAGAACCGAACTAGTATCCTTTAATAAGCTCCACAGTCATCTCCTTGCTCATGAAATTCTTCTCAATAGTACTCATGAACCTTCACTTGCTTATCTTTCCTACAAACCGCAACTATCATATTCAAAACCAAGATTATATGCTCCTACTCAAACATCATCCTTGCCACCATTATTAGGCAACCCACCTTTTTCTAATCATCATCCTTCATGGAAAAATAGAGGACATCCATGGAAAAACTCTAGAGGTTGCCAAATCTATGATTTAAACAACCATTCTACTGATAGGTGTCGGAGGGTATACCTCATTGGTTAATCCTCGACCTTCTTTTCAATAAGCTAATTTTGCCTACTCTCAGCCTCAATACCCAAGGAAGTGGAGCTAACCTCAATACTAAGAAAATAACTTAATGGGCCAATATCTCGAACAACAAATTCCAATTGCAAACAGGAAATAAAAGAATTAAGAAGGAATTTAGAATTGCCTGTGAAATTGATTTCATCAACATAAATCAAAAGAAATAAGGAAGCCGAACCTTTGTTAAGAATGAACAGAGAACTATCAGCCTTTGAAGCATGATATCCGAAAATAAACAAAAAATTACTCAGATAATTGAACCACTCACGAGGTGCCTGTTTGAGATTATAAAGAGAGCAGTGCAGAATACAGACATGATCGGACCTCTCATTATCAACAAAGCCTTTCGGTTGTTCTATATAAACAGTGTCATGAAAAGCGTAATAAAGAAAAGCATTTGATATATCAAAGTTGTTGTATGTCCCATTTGTTCATAGTGGTAAGTGCTACATTTTTCTGGATGGTGGTTGCTTTAACCACCAGACTGAATGTCTCAAAATAAGCAATGCTCGATTGTTAATTAAAGCCTTTAACTACAAGATGGGCTTTGTATTGAGATATAGAACAATCATAATGTTTCTTTATTCGAAACCCCCATTTTTTTGAGTAACATTAGTGTAAGCAAGATGTGGAACAAGACTACATGTTTTATTTTGTAAAAGAGCTTGTGTTTCTTCACTCATGGTTGTGTGCCATTCATCATGTTTGACAGCTTGGGTGACTATTTATGGTTCAGTATAAGAAGAAAGATTAGATGAATAGGTGACAAGGTGAGCTTAACCACATGATAAGTGCCGAAAATAATACATTTTGAGCACTAAATAATTGTATTACATTATTAGAAATATAGGCTTTTATCATTTAAAAGCATGATTTAGGATTGTTTACATTAAGAATCAATCTAGTTAGTAATTTTTGTTATTTTGTACATTTTTAGTTTATTATTATACTTCTTACATTGCTTTCTTGTTCATTTTTGTAGGTTCTATCAAATGGAACTCATTTTGAAATGAAAGCATTGAAGACTTAAAACTAGGAGCTAATATGGCCACTAAAGACGACAAGAAATCAAAGAACGAAGAGTAGAGGAATGACAGCCCTATCACTTTATGGACACAATCGTGCTTGGATTACAAATTCTTAAGTCTGCAGAGAACAATTTTGACACAGCTGTGTCTAGTTGTAAGTTTGGAAATCTGTAAAAATCAAGTTTGACACAGCCATGTCACTTAGGTGACACAACCATGTCAGAGAGCTCAATTTTTAGTGAAGAACGCGTGACACAACCATGTCACTTGGGTGACACAACCGTGTACTCCGGAGCTACTGATTTTGGAAAGTTCTTTTTAGGGTTCTTGGAGAACAATATAAAAAGAAGAAGTTTTATTTTAGAGCAAAAGGTTTTTCTTATGAATTCCAGAGGAGAAAACCATTGAAAAACATAAAAGAATAACCCTAGAAGATAAAACAAAAAAGAAGAAAATGAAGATTGAAGATTCAAGCATAAAGATTAATCATAACTATTTTCTTCCCCTTCTTATCTTTCTTATACTTTTTATTATAGGCTTTTCTTATGAATTTTTGGGGATTAATAACATTATGTTAGGCTAAATGTTTCTTTGTTATGAATTAATAATCCGAACATGATATAGGCTTTCTATTTAATATACTAATTAGTTTTTCCATATTGTGTTTATTGTTCTTAATGCTTGGTATTGTTTGGCCACCAATAACATAATTTTAATTGGAATTATACATTGAGAGATGGTAATTCTAATAGATCTATAAACACAAGTTTAACTTAACTCAAAATTAGAGATAAATTAAGTTGATTAAATTCCCCTTAAGTTGTGCTTCATAATTCATGATTTTGATGTTTAGGTGTTTGGATTGCAATCAGAGTTGGGTCTTTATTACCTTGATTGATAATTGTGAATTTAAATTAATTGACGCTTAAGAGAGATTGATTAATGCTTTAGGAAAACTCGGGATATGCATGGCTAATTGAGTAGTAAATTTTGGTAGTCAAGTGATTGTAAAGTGATTTAATTCCTAGCAATTGTCATAAATATAATTTATTTCTTGATTTTATTGAATTATTTTTCTATCTTTGAAGTAGATTTCTTGAATTCACAATTTAGATTAATTTTACATACATTTACTTTTAGCCTTAGACAATAAGAGGTTAGTAAATAGGTGATTGGATCAAAATCACTATGGAACGATATTTTTTATATTACTTGTCGACACCGTGCACTTATGGTTAATACACAACACCACATTGCATGGTAGTATTTCGGAGTTGCATAGGATGAATTTGGGTTAGAGAGATAGGTTAGGAGAGAACAACCCAATTCGTATGGCTTGATGTGGGTAAGGAGGTTAGTATTTGGTGAGGTCAACTACAAGGTTTAAACCTTGGGCATTGGTTTGGCTTGGACTTTATGGTGAAGAAGTGAAAGGAGATAAGGACTGAATTATGTGAGAATGCAACAATGGTTGGAGTTCGTTGTTGGTGTCATAAATCAGTATAAGTGGTAGTATGGTCTGTCAATATATTCTTCTTTCCTATATATCCCTTGATTACCTCTCTAAGATTTTCATTCTTGCTATAATTACTGTTGTATTTCTTACTATAATAGGCCTAGAATTGAGGGATCTGATTATGCTTACTATATTAGACCCTAGGATTAATGGATCTGGTCATTCTTGATGTCTATGTATGTAATTCTTTTGGTGAAATGAGATAGAAAAACATTTCATAAATTCTTTTTTTTTTGTCATTGTATTAGAGCCAAAACTCTGAGATCATTTCATCTTGTGTCTGGTTCCTTGTCTAGCTCTGAGATCTTAGTGTTTTCTTTTTATTTTTTTCGTGTTCTTCTATTCTTTTTTCTTGGACCTGATCTCTTAGTTCTTATTTCTAGTTGAATCATGTTTTGGAATGATCTGAACATTTTCTTGTTCGATTTAATGGCAAGAACTATTTTGCCTAGGCATTCCAATTTCAAATCTTTATCAAAGGAAGGGAATTATGGGGTCACATTGATGGGATATATTCTACACCTAACAGCGAGAAGGAGAAGGAGAAGGAGAAGGAGAAATATGTGAAATCGGAGGCGAAGGATGCTCAAATTATGTCTTAGATCCTTGGAAGTATGGATCCCTCAATACTTCTCAATCTCAAGCCTTATAAGACCTCTAAAGAAATATGGGGTTACTTAAATAAAATTTACAACCAAAGCAATATTGCACAAAGGTTTTAATTGGAACTCGAGTTGGGTCAACTTAGTCAAAGGAGTATGTCAATCTAAGAGTTTTATTCTTCCTTTTGGGAATCTTTGGGCTAAGTACACCGATATTGTGTATGTGATAAGTACTAAAAATGTTAGATTTTGAGCACTATTTAGTTGTATTTAGTTGTCATAATTCTAGATTTTTCATCATTCAATAGTATGTTTTAAAATCATTTGTATTGAATTTAGGATAATTAGTTGTTTTTACTATTTTATACAATTTTAGTTAATTTTTATTTATTTTACATTGTTTTTGTGTTGATTGTGTAATGGGTATAAGAAGTAAAGCCTTAAAGCTAAGAGCTCATTCTGCTAAAGAAAGGGCAAGGTATAAAGCTTCAAAAGAGAAAAGGAGACCCGCACGGTTGTGTGTACTTAGATACACGGCCATGCCTGGTTGACAACATAAAATCTAGCAAAAATCTGAAGGTAGACACGGCCGTTCCATCTGAGCAAACGGTCATGTATGATTGTGTGAAAGAAATCATGCGAGAAGGCCGCACTGTTGTATGCATTTCATGCACAACCATCTACATACGGACATAATATTTTTGGAAAGTACTTTTTAGGGTTTTTTATGGGAACAATATATAAAGAAAGGAGTTTTCTATCGAAAGGAGGAGGAGGTTGTCTATTTTTGTGATAGAACTTTATCTTTTTCTTAGTGTAAAAATTATTTTCTTTTCTATTTTTCAATTTTTAATAATTAGATTATTATAAACTCTACTCAATCATATTTTTAGATTGAAGAACAAGGTGTAAGGGCTACAAACATCATTCACTAAGTGGAATAAAAGGAATTTTTCTTCTGTTATTCTTCTCATATGTAATCATATTTAATCATGAACATGTTTGGATTCTTTCTCTTTTGTTCTTCTTTTCTAATTTCTATGAGTAGCAAAGTAGGTTAGTTGGGGTTTAATGAACTCGGCTCAATATGAAGTTAATTAGGTTAAACTTTTAATCAAGGAATATTCATTTAATGAGAGTTATCGAACTTAATGCTTTTCATTGGCTTGAACACCCATTGAATTAAACTAGACACTATGATTAGATTGAGAGATTGATTCTGGTGAGAAACATAACAATAATCTATTAATTCAAATTGATTTAGTTGAAAGACACTTCAATATTAATATTCCTAAGATGCTTTAATTAAATCATTTATGATATTTTAATCGTGGTAGTGAGAGCTAGGGAATCGGGTAATTATCATGATTGGTTAATTATGATCGTACTTAAGAGAGACATCACAATTCTTAAGATGCTTCGAAAATGAAATGATATTCATAATGGGTAAGAAGTTAACACCATCCTTAAATAAGTTAAGTCGGGGGAGATAAAAACCCTAACGTCTTTAATTCTGTAGATTTCATGACAAAATTCTTAGTATTTTAGATTCAATTTACTTTGTTTTCACTTATTGAAATTTTTGTTAGTCTAAGCAAGCAGTATATTAAGAGTAGCTCAATAATTGACTTTAATCCCTATGGGAATGATATATTTTTATTACTACTTGTACAATTTTGTGCACTTGCGGATAGAGATTGCTGGTGTTTTAGAACCGTACATATCAGTATGCAAATGTACCTTCTAAAGGACTCATTGCTATCCAAAGTGCATGAGACTAGCAAGCGTGAATAGTTTTTAATGAAGTTAAGGGGGGAGTGTGAAGCAATCAGGTTCAACCTGATGAATAGAGATCCAATTCCTTTATTGGATATTTAAATAAGAGAGCTTCTCAGGGAAGAATAACGGCTCATTACACAGGTTGTCATGGAGTAGAAAGCTTAAAATTATACTTTAATTCATATTGCCCACACTGCTCAAGGGAAGTCTAAAAGAGGCAGAGATATGACTAATGTCCAGTGCTATATTTGTAAAGGATTTGAGCATATTTCTGCTAATTTTACTAAGAAAATTTTCAATTATTGTAACAAAAAAGGGAATATCATCAAAGATTGTTCCTAAAGAAATTCGAATGCCCCTAGTCTTGGTCAGTCTTCTATGATTCCTAAAATGGTTCAGCAAATGATAATTTCTACCCTCTTTGCTTTAAGCATTTCAAGTAATAAAAATTATGATCCTAAGCCTTGGTATTTTTATTCTGGTGCTTCCCATCACATGTTCAACACTGCCTTACCTCTAAATAATGTTCAAAAATATAAAGGAGATCTTCAGATTCATACTTCTGATAGTGATTCCTTACCTACAATAGCTATTGGAGATATTTCAGCTTGTATTAGATCACATCACAACATTTTTGTCCTTTCACTCCACAACAAAATGGTGTGGCTGAAAGAAAGAATCGTCATCTTTTTTATGTTGTTCGAACTCTTCTAATTGAGTCTTGTGTTCTTTCTCATTTTTGGTGTGAAGTTTTGTCTACTATTGTTTATTTGATTAATAGATTACCATCTCCCAACTTCAACAATGATTCTTCCTACTTTTGCTTATTTAGGCATGCACCAAATTATTCTAATCTTCATATTGTTTGATGTGTTTTTTATATTCACCTTCCTGCATATGAGAGAAATAAACTTACTGCCTAATCTGTCAAGTGGGCTTTTTTAGGATATCCTGGAACCCAAAAAGGATTTTTTTTTTTTTTTGCTATCATCCTCATGCCCGTTGAACTCGGTTCTCTAGGAATGTAATTTTTTTTTTAAAATCAACCCTTCTTCAGCATACAATAGACTTTAAGATTCCCTTCTCTATATGTTTTACCATATTTTCTTGACTTGCAAACACTAGTACAAAGATTTAAAATTGGTTATGTTTATTGTAGATGCACTCCTCCCACATTTGATCCTCCTACAGGTCTCACTGAGGTTTTTCCAAATCTTCCTACAACATCTGATCTTGTTCTACCCATTTCCAATGATTCACCTCCTCTCTGAAGAAGCTCTAGAAATCACAAACCTCCTAAAAGGTATGGTTTTTCAACCCATATGGTTTTGTTTACTACTTTGTCTTTTATTTCTATTCCCACTCATTATAAATAGGCTATGGAACATGAGTGTTAGCAGCAAGAAATGGAAGCAGAACTTCAAGCACTTGAGGAAAACCATACTTAGGACATTATTTCTTGTCCTCCAAATGTTAAGTCAATTGGTAGTAAGTGGATCTATACTGTGAAACTTAAGTCTGATTGCTCTTTAGATAGATACAAAGCTCAATTAGTTGCTCTTGGTAATAAATAAGAATATGGCCTTGACTATGAAGAAACATTCGCACTAGTTGCTAAGATGACCATAGTGAGAACCATTCTCGTTATTGCATCCTCTAAATCTTAGCCTTAACATCAGATGGATGTAAAAAATGTCTTCTTGAATGGGGACCTTAAGGAAAAGATTCATATGAAACTTCAACTCAATATATCAATGACGGCTCCTCATAAAGTTTGCAAGCTAAGACGCTCTTTGTATGGGTTAAAGCAGGCCCTTAGAGCCTAGGTTTAGAAGTTTTGCAACACTCTTCTCAACTTTCGTTCACATAAATTCAATATGATTCATCTCTCTTCTTTCATAAGACAATCACTGGTATGGCCTTTCTCTTAGTCTATGTTGATGATATTATCATTACTGGTAATGACAGAGGGTCGATTACTAAGCTTCAAAATATGTTGCTTATTATATTTCAAATGAAATATCTTGGGCATCTCACATTTTTTTAAGGGCTGGAAATTCACTCTCGAGATTATGGTTTATTCTTAAATCAGCATAAATATATCCAAGATCTCATTAAGCTAGCTAGTTTAAAGGATGCTACTACTATTGATACGCCAATGGAGGTGAATGTGAACTACCAAAAAGATGAAGGTGAGCTTTTGCCTGATCCTTTTTTATATAGGCAACATGTTGGTAGTCTTACCTTCCTAACAATTACAAGGCCTGATATCTCATATGTTATCCATATAATTAGCAAATTTATGCAATTACCTTGACATCTTCTTCTTATTGCAGTTCATCACATTATTTTATACTTAATTGGGTCACCTACTCGTGGGTTATTTTTCTATAAGATCTGCTCTTCATTTGATGCGTATAGTGACGCAGATTAGGTTGGATGTCTAGATACTATGAAGTCTACAATAGGCTGGTGCATTTTTCTTGGAGATACCTTAATTTCTTGAAAGTGTAAGAAGTAGGATTATATCTTTAAATCTTCCATGGAGGCTGAGTATAGAGCCATATCTGCAACTTATTCTAAAATTGTGTGGTTACGTGATCTTCTTTTCAAACTTGGATTTCCTCAAACTAATCCTACTTCACTTTATGGTGACAATACTAATGTCATTCAAATAGTTGCAAATCTCGTATATCATGAAAGCATAAAGCACATAGAGGTGGACTGTCATTACATTAAGGAGGCCTTTTATTTATGGTGTGATCATTCTTCCTTATCTTACTACTGATCTTCAAATAGCTAATGTCTTTATAGAAGCTTTGACACGCCAACAACACAAGTTTCTCAGTAGCAAATTAATGTTGATAGACTTACCCACATTAATTTGAGGGGGGATGTCAATATATTATTCTTTCCTTATTTAGTTTTTTATAGTTGCATATCCCTTAATTACCTCTCTAAGATTTTCATTCTTGCTGTATATATTCTTGATGTAATTACTGTTGTATTTCTTCCTATAATAGGCCTAGGATTAAGGGATCTTATTATGCAAATTATATTAGACCCTAGGATTAAGCGATCTAATTATGCTTACTATATTAGACTCTAGGATTAAGGGATTTAATCATTATTGTTGTCTATATATTATAATTCTCTTAGTGAAATGAGATGGAAAAACATTTCAGAAATTCTCTTTTATTTTATCATGGCCAAAGGTGTTGATTCAGTATTTGTTGGTGGAGATGAGAATGGGATTTCAGTATTGGTTTGGATTGTTATTTATGGTGAGGATAAGGTGAAAGGTGTGATGATTTTATCGATTAAAGGAGTGTCGGGTTCGGTGTCGGTTGGTAAAGATGAGGTTAAGATGTCGGTTGGTTTCAGTTTTGTTATTTGTTATTTTTTTGAAGGTGTTGGGTGGAAGCTATTTTATGGACAGGTACATATAGAAGAGATAAGGATCTGGTTGATTTTGTTTTATCAGGGATGAAGTCATTGGGTTTACTTTGAATTCTTGAAGGTGATAAGGTGCCAGTGGATAAATGGTCATTGGGTGATAATGGGTTTGTTGGATAAAAAATGAGATGAATTAAGGTTCAAAGAATAAGGAAAAGAAGTGGTATCTGATATAGGTGAAGGAGTTTGATCCATAGTAACCACCTGTATCCAAGGAGCTAGAGCATTATCACTATCGGGTGTGGGACTTGAAAGTGGGTGTTGCTGAAAAGGGAAATTATTTTCAAAAAATTAGACATGTCTTATAATATAAATTTTATCATTTCAAATATCAAGACATCGATGACCAAAATGAGAAGGAGCTGGTCCTAAATAAACACACTATCTTATTTAAAAATTAAATTTATTTTTGTGATATAACCTTAACAAAGGAAATATGGCATAACCAAATGTTTTTTAAAATTCATAATTTGGATTTTTACCAAAAATAGAATAAAATGGTGATTTTCCATTTAGCACGTTAGTTGGTTTGCCATTTGTAAGATTGATGGTAGTGTCAAAGGAATATGGCCAAAAACGAAAAGGAACTGAACTAGGGGCAAGTAAAGAAAGACCGATATCAACTAGGTGGTGAATTTTGCGTTCAGATGTACCATTTTGTTCATGGGTATATGGACAAGCTATTTGATGAATGATACCATTATTTTGAAAATATTTATTCAATTTTTGGCACTCTCCATTCCATTCAAAATGAAAGGCTTTAATTTTTATAGAGAACTAAGTTTCAATAATAGTTTTAAAATTGAGAAAAATATTATAAACATCACTCTTATTTTTTAAGAAATATATCCAGGTAAATGGAGTGTAATCATTAACAAACAGTACAAAATATCTTAAACCTAAATTAGACGAAATAGGAGAGGGTCCCCAAGATATCAGAATGAACAATGTCAAAATGTTTTGAACTTTTATGTTCAACTAGAGCAAGAGATAACTTTGCTGATTTCCCAAGTAAATAAGAAGAATATTTTGTAGAAGTGATCTCAGTAGATGACGAAAGATCATTTTCTTTAAGAATCTTGGATAAGATGCGGTTCTGTGGGTAACCAAGCCAAGAATGCCACACATCAAAAGGTACATATTCAATGATAAGAGCTTGGGGATTTGGAATAGGTGGGAGGACATATAGACAATTCTCATTCACGCCCTTCAGGATTTGCTGCTTTGCCTTCTGATCCTTGACAAGAAAGAATGAATGCCAAAATTCAAAAAAGCAATTATTGTCATGACATAATTTTGAAACGGAAAGTAATGTTTTTGCAATATTAGGAACATGCAAAATTTTGTTTATAGATAATGATTTTAATGGAGAAGAAAGATATGAGTTACCCATAGTAGAAATATTCAAACCTTGGTCGTTACTAATAATTAATTGATCACCACATGTATATGGTCTAGGAAGTTGAAGAGAAGAGCTTATGTGTCAACAACCCAAGGATTGTAATGAGGCCGAGAGTAGGCAAAATTAACTTATTGAAAAGAAGGATAAGGATTAACCAAGGAGGTATACCTTCGACCTGTTTGTAGTATGGTTGTTTAAACCACAAATATGGCAAGCTCTAGAGTTTTTTTATGGACGTCTTTTATTCTGCGATGAAGGACAGTGTTAAGAAAAAGGCGGGTTAAATAACAATGGTGGCAAGGAAGATGTTTGAGTGGGTATGATCATGGTTTTGAATATGACAGTTGTGGTTTGTAGGAAAGATGAGCAAGTAAAGGTTCATCAGTGCTATTGAGAAGAATTTCATGAGTAGGGAGACGAATGTAGAGCTCATTAAAGGATACTGGTTTGGGTCTGAAGTTGAGAGTTGTGATAATGCTGTGATATTTAGCACTAATATTATAGTAGAAAATTGTTCAAATTGCTTTGAACTCTATTGGTGTCATTATTCTTCCGGCTGTAGATAATTCATCAGAAAGAGATTTGGCATGTTGGAGATATTGACATGTCGTCATGTCATTCTTCTTCAGTTCTTATAACTCAATATTTAGTTGGAGTTATTTGTTTTGTGAAATTAAGCCAAAAGAATTTGCTAGAGCTATCTAAGCAACTTGAGAAAATTTTAAGTCCGATGACATAAGGAAACAGTTCTTCAGTAATGGAGGAGAGAATCCATGAGAGTAACATCTGATCACGTTGAAACTGGATTTCAAAGGATGGATTAGGAACTTTAATTAGAGGATTAGTAGTGTTAAGAATTATTTTTTGCAGAGGAGTTTGTGTACCATTAACAAAATCCAATAGTTTTTGGTAATTCAATAGAGGTAAGAATTATGCTTTCCAAGCCAAATAATTTTTATTGTTTAATTTGATTGAGAAGGAGTGAGTTATGGTTAAAAGAGAGGGAAGAAGGTTTGAAGAAATAGGAGCAAGTTGATTAATGTTGTTAGCCATGGTGCTATGATACCATGTAAAGAGTAGAGCTGAATTATATGTATTTGATATTTAAAAAAAAAGTGAAGTACAAAGTAATACATATATAACAAATGGAAGATAGAGATAGAGCTGTATAGTATAGTTTTTTACAATAATAAAATAGAATTTGATTATATGGAACAACCAAAGGGCTTTGTTGATAATGAGAGATTTGATTATGTCTGCCTTTTGCACCGCTCTCTTTACGATTTCAAACAGGCACCTTGTGAGTGGTTCAATCATTTGAGTAATTTTTTATTTAGTTTTGAATTTCATGCTTCAAAGGATGACAGCTCTTTGGTCATTCTTAATAAAGGTTCCTACTTTATTTCTTTTTATTTGTATTGATAACATCATTCTCATAGGCAATTCGAAAATCCTTTTTGATTCTTTTATTTCCCTTTTGTAATTGGAATTTTCCATTTGAGATATTGGCCCATTGAGTTATTTTCTTAGTATTGATGTTAGCTCCACTTCCTTAGGTACTTCTCTGTGTCAACGTAAATATATTCAAGATTTATTAGATAATAATGGAATGTTAGATGCAAAGGGATGCTTGACACTAATGGCGAGCTCACCACCTTTGATAAAAGATTCGGGAACTCCTCTACCTAGTGGTGAACAATATAGGCAAGTTGTGGGAGCCTTACAGTATGCCACATTTACTAGACCCGACATTGATTTCACAATAACCAGATTATGCCAATTCATGCATAATCCCACTACAGTCCACTGGAAGGCAGTCAAACGGGTATTTTAACTTTGAAATAGACTTTGGATTTCTCATTATTCTTTTATGTTGGCTTTATAACTCAACTGTATTGCTTCTCTAATAGTGATTGGAGAGGATGTCTAGATGACCGACGATTGACAAATGGGCATACTATTTATTTGGGAATTCTTTAATATCATGGAATACATACAATTCAGTCGACTATTACACGCTTATCTATCGAAAGTGAATATAAAGTTGTGGCAAACACTACCGCAAAAATTCTTTGGCTACAATCTTTACTAAGAGAGCTTGGTGTTTATTCTTCACAAAAACCAATTCTTTGGTGTGATAATATTGGAGCAATATATCCTATCGCAAATCCAGTATTTCATGCTCACACAAAATATATTGAACTTGATTACCATTTTGTTCAAGAACAAGTGATGAATGGCAAAGTCATGGTTCAATTTATCTTTAATAATGATCAAATTGGCGATATTTTTACCAAGTCATTGGGTACGAGACAGTTTCTAAACATTCAGTCCAAGCTTCGTTTACTGCCTCGCACACCATCGACTTGAGAGAGAGAGAGAGAGAGGGGGGGGGTGTTAATAATAATCCATAACCACATCAAATTCTATCTTATTATTATAACAAACTATACTATACATCTCTCTCTATTTTACATTTGATATATATTTATTACTTTGTACTTCACTTATTTTTAATATATCGAATACATACAATTCAACTTTACTCTTTCCATTAAGAACTTCATGAAAGAAGATTTAAAAATTTTAACATATAAACACATAGACAAATTAGAGATATGTATTTATTAGATGCAAAGAAATAAAGAAAAGCAAACAATAAAAAATAATAATAAAGAGCTACCGTCAATTTAAGAGATGATTGGCAATGGCCAAAAACAAAAAAAAAATTGATGAAAAATAAAAAAAATTATATATTCTCCCTTTGTAGCCTAGTAGCTCAGGTGATGGACATTGTAAGGTGAGGTCATGGGTTTGATCTCCTACTCCCCTTTGACCTCCCAGTTATTAAAAAAAATAAAATTTTTTTTTTTGATGAAAAATAAAAAGAGAAAAGAGAGAGAAGAGGTGGCTAGAATTTTTGGCACTTAGTTGTTGCTTTAATGTTTGACAACTATCGGCTTATTAATATTAAGTATTTGATAAAATCTATCATTGTTTATATATTTTAGATCAAAGGTGCATTTTCACCCTTAATGTTTATACCAAGGAGCACATATGCCTCTTGCATTTTCTTTTGGACCATTTAAACACAAAATTATATTTTTCTGTGTTTTTGGCCCCTCACTTAACATCTGCAACAAATAGAGTTAACACCATCATACATATCCATCATCTATCAAGATAAAAATAACAATTGGAGCCTAAAAGTTTTTTTTTTTGAATCATTCTTACCCTCTCTATCCCCCAGCCACACACCCAACCAACATAAACTTCAAATAAATTTGTTCAACTTTCATCATAACTTGAGTCAATCCGATCACCACTACAATCAAAAACATCATCGCCATGACAACAACCACCCGTTTATTTTCTTTGATTTGATTTAATCATATTTTAACATGAGGCTAGAGTAAAAAAAAAAAAAGAATATGCTACCATTGCTACTACTGCTTCTTCATATTTTCATTTAAGAGACCTCAGAGAAGCCATGAAATAAATTAACAATTCTCTAATTTAACCGACACTACCACCACCACTATCATAGCACTTGTTAAAAACGACATCATACATGCACAGTGGGATCAAACTGAGCTTAAATTTCAAAATCAGAATCTCTGGCATGCACGCTTAAGCAACAGAAATGCACCTTTTAGTAAGTTGCAACAAAGAAGAAGGAGAAGAAATCAATGGAGGATTTAAGAAAATCTTCAATGAAATTATTTGCCGATCTACACAATCCAAGGTCTACTCCGTCTCTTTCTCCATTAATTCTACAGTTTATTTTTCTTTAAACTTGGAATAAAAAATCATCCAACAGAAATGAAATTGAATTTTTGCATTATGATCTTTTCTTTTTGTTGAATTCAGATGTTGTAACATTGCTTCGGTGCAGTCATTATAGTCTTGGAAGGACAGATGCATGGTACACATTGTGGTGGAGAAGGTAATTCTTTGTCATAGTTCTTTTATGGGGCTTTCCAATTTCCAAATTATAATCAATGTTCTTGAATTTTTTTTCCAACATGCAATATTCCAGCGACTAGCTAGGGATCGTGCGTTTAATCACATTCCGAGCATTTTTATTACAGCAAAAAGGTACCCTGATATAGCCAAAAGGTATATTTATGAACCATTGTTCAACACAAGAAACGGCAGTAGAGAAGCTAGTAGTGGCTATAAGTTTACTTATGATGGTGTTAAGCCAAATGTTAAATGTCACACAGGTTTCTTCTTCATCGAATAAGTCACTCCTTCCCTGAATTGCCAATTTTGGCACTGGTTGACTAGTATGGATAAAGCTTCTATTCTTATCAATTTTCATCACACCGATTGTTGGCACAGTTAAATAATGTTTTTTTAAAAAAAATTGTAGGAACCCTGCTGGATTAACAATACTATGCACCTTCAAGTTTAGAAGCATAGGAATTGGTCTTGAGGCATACAGATATGATACTTTATTGTTGGTGTCATCCTAAACCAGCTATTTTCTTTAGTTGATTCTTAATTCCCAGTCCTTGCTTTCCAGCTGTGGCATTATCCTGAAAATTGTTGCAGCATGTGGTTTTGTGTGTGGCTAAGGGAGGAAGAGGGTAAGGGTGAAAGAAAAAGGAACTTTAGGGTTTGAATTGATATTTTTCTATTCAAAAATTACAATTTCACACCAGAAGAAAATGGAGACTTTAACATATGTTGAGTGAGGGGCCAAAAACACATAAAAAAAAAAACATAATTTTATGCCTAAATGGTCAAAAAAAACATAAAAGGTATATGTGCTCTTCGGTATAAACATTAGGGGGCAGAAATTCACCTTTTTCCTATATTTTATAACTCTTATTTAGATATCAATTAATTGTTTTTAAGTTTAAAATGTTACGTTCACTATTGTGTATTATTCTTTTGAAAAAAATTTGATATATATGATATATATTAATTTAAATTATATATATTAATTTTTAAAAAGATATTGTATATTTATAAATTTTAAGTATTAAAAATAGGCTTTTTGATCAAAAAAATCCAAATCTTTGCGACCTTTTTCAATCTAATCCCAACTTTTTAATTTTTGCAATAATGTCCCAATTTCAAAAATTCTTTGCAATTTTAGCCATGAATGAATTTGGTCAAAATCGAATTCAATAACGATGAGGTGGCACCTGAGTTGTCATGCCACCACACCAAAGAGCAGGTCCTCAATCCACATCAGCTAACCCTGTTCTAACATAAACAACGTCATTTTATATCCTAAAACCTAGGGATCATGCTGTGCAAAGGAATTCACAATCCCGTGGTGCTACTGATCACCCCAAGGAGTATTTTTAGGTTACAGAGTGGCAATGTTCTTATGAGTTTTGTAGATGATTAGAAGAAGGGGAGAGAGTTTTGCAGATAATCTCATAGCAAAATCCCTAACTGTTATGTTACACTTGATCAACAAGAAGAAATCCAATCTTTCTTGCTTCCTTTACCATTAACACTAATCACAAGCAAACTCACGAAGAAGAGGCCAGTCCTTCATCACCACTCGCAGCAAGAATAAGCCAAAAAATATAATTAAAACAGTCGTTATTCATCTCAAAAACTTCAACATCCCTTTAATCTCGCCGGCCACTGAGAAACCAAAACCAGTAATGCTAATAAGCTCAGAAGCTTTTTTGTTTTCACCATTGCAAGCTTCTTTAACAAGGAAAGCAAAGAATCAACAAACACCCATTGAAGTGGAGCTATAAGAAAAAAAAGAAATAAACACAGAAATGGAGGAGAACAATAGAAGATAAGTGGGCATTGAGAGTTTGTTAAGCTTGAAAGGTTGAATTGATCAGTAGGCATCCCTCTCGAATCATCATTGTAGCAAAGCGATGAAGTCGCGATAGAGGATGGATGGTGTCGGTCTACTGTTAGGTGAAGAACAGCTTGCAGCGGTGATGAGGGGGTCACGATCTGCTCCCTCTGGCGACGATTAAAAGCGAGTTGGCAACCAGTGAGCTGCTGCGATGACGAGACAACAACTCGGACGATGGATGGCCGAGGTGGACAAAGCAGCGTCCCTGCTTGCTGGTCCACGACGCTTGCCTACGTGACTTGTAAGCGGCGGTTTGCTGCTCGACGGTGAGCTCAATCAAATGGAGAATATTCCATCAGCACATCCAGAGAATCCAGCGATTTTTGCTTGAAAGGCAAAAATCACTACTTTACCAATAATCTCAAAGGCAAATTGTGAACGTCAAAAAAAAGGGTCTATGTTTTTTTGTGTTTTGTCGTGATTTAGACCAAAGAAACAAAGAAGAAAACTGATTTAGCTAACGTGGATTGAGGACCTGCTCTTTGGTGTGGTGGCATGACAGCTCAGGTGCCACCTCATCGTTCTTGAATTCAATTTTGACCAAATTCATTCATGGCTAAAATTGCAAAGAATTTTTGAAATTGGGACATTATTGCAAAAATTAAAAAGTTGGGATTAGATTGAAAAAGGTCGCAAAGGTTTGGATTTTTTTGACCAAAAAGCC
>CATIWK010148509.1:0-12659 GCA_949634005.1 Mallotus japonicus | reverse complement strand
AGCTTTTTTTTTTTAGCCAATTTTTTCCTTTTCCTGCTTCTAGCCCCAATTCTCCCCAACCCTCCAATTGGATAGGGTTACAAGATCTCAATTGTTTACAAGAAAAAAAGAAAGACCCATGAATTCATGTCATTTTCTCATCTCCAGCAGCCAAGCCAACTCCCAAGTTTCCCTCTGTCGCCCTCATCTAATTGTCGTCCATCACTATCACCTCACAGCCGTCCATTACTGTCACCCCCATCGCCGTCCGTCTTCGTCACCCACCACCGGCCATCACCGTCATTCCCAGCAGCACCATCTTCTTCTTCTTCTCGCTTTTGCAGCCGCCATTCACGATCCGTGACTCAACAACCTTCGAAGATGTTCACGATGATAACGGGTCGATCCTTCATCACCGTTGTCACCCTTGTCTGCTGTCAACATCATCATCATCACTGTCGTCTTCTTCTGTTGTCGCCCTTGGTTACTGTCCGGCCGTCCTTTCTCGCCGTCGTTGCCTCGCCGTGTTTGTTGTCCTTGTTTGTTCTTTCTCAGATTCTGATGAAAGTGGGCAAAGACTACTGACCACAGAACCCTTAGATGAACAATTGATCTTTCAGTTCCTTTGGTAAGATCGGCATCTATTCTAATTCCTTTGGATCAAATTTTGATTGTTAAAAAAAATGTATTATTCAAAAATGGTATCTTTTTCCTTTTACATATTTTTAGGATGACCCTAAAACAGATTTTCAATAAGCTTTGTATAAGGTTTTGTCACATGTTGTGGTTATTAAATCTCCTGCTTGGTGAGTAGGGATGGCAAGAAGTGAAGCCAGGCAAAAAAAGATTGGAACAAACATTGTTAATTTTCACTAGAATTTTTTCTGATGTTGTTTTGTTTGGTATATGATCTTAAGGGAAAAATGGCTTCATTCTTATGTGTTTTGATTAGAACATGCGATATGATCTTAAGGGCAATATGGGTTCTGCCATGCTTGCAATGGATCTCATAAGCTATAATTTTAAAACATGCGATATTAAGATTTCACCTAATTGTCCTGTTAACTTATAGACTAATATTGTTAATTAAATTGCCGTTAAATTGCAGGGTTGGATGAGGCCTAACTATTCAATATCTACTACTTGTGCTACTAGCAATTTTTGTATTTTGAATGCTGCAAACTACATTATAAGGGGCGAAGCTGTGAGTTTTCCTGTGTTTAATGAATATTTAACAATGCATAAGATATTGTTCTCACTGACTAATATGTGTGTGGTTTCCCTATTAGCTGAAATTGTGTTGAACTTGCAGGATGTTATGCTTTGTGGTGGCTCTGATGCAACAATTATACCTATCGGTAATTCATTCCTCTCATGAGTTTTGTGCATTCTATGCTTCAGCTAAGGCATTGCATTTGCTTGGCATCTCAATAGTCAATTCTCATCTTCAATGCGGGCTTGGGAGGTTTTGTGGCATGCAGAGTACTTTCATAGAAGAAAGATAATCCTACAAAAGCTTCACGACCTTAGGACATGGTAATATAACATGTAACCATAAGCCTTAATTAACCAATCAAATTTGACTATCACTCCTATATTTAACTACAATTATAACCAAGTTGCTGTCACTGCTATTAATTGATCATTCCAACCAACCAAGGTACGATGCATATCTTTGTTACTTGCCTTTATTTAAGTAAATTCCAAAGAAAATGATGAGATAGAGGGATTTTTTTCTTTCAATTTGTAAATTTATTTTTTATTAGTTGATTATTTTACAATTTATTGATATTGAAATTGTATGACTTTTTTATTAATAAAAATTAATTTATTATTTTTTTTGGAAAGAACAATTAATTTATTATTAACAATTGTTGTAGTCTATTTTCATTATAATGATATTTTAAATTTAAATTATGGTACATATAGTCGTATTAGATAATTATTGAAATACATTTATTATCCTTATTAGTGTTTAATATATTTTAAATACCAGTAACTTACGGAAAAAAAATTATTTATGGGTGTAGCTGGAGTATTATTAGGAAAGTAAAGGAGCGTCCTTGTATATTTAAAATATACTTTTCATTATATAATTGTAAATGTAATAAATGATCATTCACTTCTGGTGTCATTTCTTTGATTCTTGGAGGATTTCCTCTTAGAAATAAGTTGTGTGTATTGCTTATTGCACAGGCCATAGCTGAAAGTGTATTGGGTTTGGATTGGAGTGCTTTTATTGCCTAATGTTATGGAAATGATTCGGTTTGTTACTTGCACAGTGAATAAGCTGCGCAAGTGTTGGCATAAAAGGAGGCTAAAGATTACAGTAGAATAAACCGCTTGATTTCGCTCAAGTTCAGGATCTTGATCATATTCTTGTACTTTTTATACGAAAATATACAAATGAGAAGGTGCTGGCTCTACTTCACATGCTAACAAATTAGTTGAGATTTTGGTTTCAACTAAATGGAGTTGGAGTTTGATTGATTTGAACCCTCTAGGTAAGTACCGCTAGTGTTTTTGATATTGGTATTGAACAAAATGAGTAAGCCATTGGATTCTTTTTTTTTTTTTTTTATTTCACGGTTCCTCAATTTGAAATGGATTGGTGGGTTCCCTTATTTTCGCCCTTTTTTGAGGTAGATGCTGATTTGCTAACATCTTTGCTTTGTTCATATTTTATCCTGGCTTTTCATTTCTTTTACTTGATTAATCTCATGTGCATATTTTGTCTTACTATTGACTTTCTCTCTTTTGATTAGTCTACTGCCAAACATCATTATTTTTTTTTTGAGAATACAAACATCATTATTGATATGAGCTGTTCTTTTCTTTTTCTTTCCCTTTTCTTTATGGATTTTAGTTTCTAGTCAAAAATGGTAATTCGTGTTCATCAATTGCAGCCAAAATGGAGGAGATTGAAGTTCCACTATCTTTAGATTCAGGTGAAGATCCATGAAAATTGTATTTAAGAATTAATTGTATTATAGCACACTTTAGTAGTAGCTTTTTTTATTTTATATTTAAGATTGTTGTATTAAATTTTGCTGTATGCTATTGACATTTATATAACATGTAATATGAAAATGATATTTATTGTTGTATTCAAACTTTTATTATTTATATATGAAAAATTATTATTTTTGTGAAAAATTATTGCCCAATTAATTGATCATTAAATAGCAAGAAAATAATTGTTAAAAAAAAAAGAACAAAATAAAGATTGTTGCTCAATGCAAATAAATAATTAAAATAATTTTTGCAAAAAAATAGTAGCTAAATAGTGGCAATTCAATTTTGATCAAAATAGCAATGGAAGTAGAAACGGAATTTTTGTTTTAATTTTGGACAAAATAGAAACGGAATTGTCCATTTCAATTTTAGAAACAAATTTTCCATTTCAATTTTGAACAAAATAGAAATAGAATTATGTCTGTTTCAATTTCAGAAACGGATTTTCCATTTCAATTTCAGAAACGGATTTTCCGTTTCAATTTTGGATGAAATAAAAATGGAATTTAGTCCGTTGTTATTTTAGAAACGGATTTTCCGTTTCAATTTTTAACAAAATAGCAATTTTGGATGAAATAAAAATGGAATTTAGTACGTTGTTATTTTAGAAACGGATTTTCCGTTTCAATTTTTAACAAAATAGCAACGGAATTTAGTCCGTTTCTATTTGGAAATGGAAAAATCCGTTTCTATTCCTTCGCTAGTTTAGAAACGGACACAAAAATTCCGTCACTAATATTTAGAAAGGATCTTTTATGAAATGGAATATTTTCGTTTCTAATTCCGTCACTATTTGCAAATAGCTATAGAATTAGAAACGGATGTGGCCGTTTCTAATTCGTTTTTTTCTTGTACTCATTCTTCTTGTTCCATTCCAAAGGAAGGTCCTTCACTCCCTTACCTTAGCTCTTTACTACAAGATTTTGTCTTTGCTAAAAGTTGCCAAACTGCCCCACCTCATCCTAAATCCTGGGTAAAGCCCCTTAAAGACCGGAACAAATAGGTGGAAAAACTAAAGCCTGAATGCAGCATCTTATGGGATCAATTAGGTATTTCTCAATTCATTCAAATGACAACTAAACATATCACATACCAACCTTTCTTGCTTTCAGCTGCATTAAGGTTTTGGGCTCCTTCTTGCAATTGCTTTGTTTTTCCATTTAGTCACATGACCATTACCCTATTGGATATTTTTGTAATAACTGGGCTACCCATCTTAGGAGATGACACTGTCTGTTTGATAGATGAATCTAGATACATAGAGACAAACATCTCCTCAAGGACCTACGACACTTACCCTAAGGTTGTTTCTCATTATTTGCCTTTGACTAGTAAACCATCTACTGAGGAACATATTACTTTTCTCTAGGTCTTGATTTGTAAATATATCTTCTGTCCTTCTTCAGCTAGACCCAGTATGGAGTATCTTCCCTTAGCTAAAGCATTAGTTCATGGGGAACATGTAGCCTTAGGATGTATCTTTCTTGGTAGATTATACTCCAACTTGAGGAAGGTTATTAGCAGAGAACCCTTTCATTACTTGGGTGGGGGTGCTTGGTTTTTACAATGCTAGCTTTTAGCATACTTCCCTAAGTTCACCCATGACTTATCAACTTCCACCATTCTTCCTTTAGCTAACATTGGAGGCACTCTTATTTCTTTTGTACGCAAGTGGGAATATGATAGAATCCTCACCTTTTTTTATGCAATCAAGAAACAAGGAGAATAGCAAACTATCCATCTTTGAGAGCCCAATTGACAAACCTAGGTGGCTTAAGCACTTCTCATCATTCTCAGACTTAATTTATAACAAGATCTTTTACAGAGTAACAACCCCTAGGCCTTTTATCCTTAGAGGAAAGAATGCATTTTGTAGAGACAGTGGCTTACCTTACACTTCACTCCCTTTCGAATTTTATTTTTCGTTCCTATGTAGTCATCAGTTTGGAATATAGACTTGCATTCCTCCTTTCCCCTTGGATTCTCAAACCATTCCTCCCTTTGGAGTGGATCCTGGTTCTTGTTCTAAAGAAGGGATAACAGACATACAGAAGGCATTGAGACTCCTTTCATATTGTACTACCACTATGGACTACAGTGATCACATGAACTATTAAAAATGTTGGGAAACTAGATACAAGGAGTTGATATAGTCTGCTCCTACTAAGGAAAAAGGTAAGCAATTTTCACTTTTATTTTATTTTTGTCTTTTTTTTTAGCATCATATTACCCTTTATCCATTTTGCAATCACATCAAGTAGAAGCGAGTAAATCCAAGAAAATCCTAAAAAGAGAAAAACAATTGTTTCTCCTCCTCCCCCAAGTCTTAAATTTGCCAGATTAAGTACCCGGCCTACTTCTTCCAGAGGCAAAAACAAACTTAAAGTTAAGGTTAAAGAGATAAAAGATGAAGAAAGTGACAATTTAACTCTTAGTTCAAGTGAGTTCTCTTCTTCATTATTATCTTTATATGTTATTTCTTCTAAGCCTTACTTGTTTTATGGAACAACAGCTAATACTTGAGAAAATGAGGCTCCTACTTTTCCTCAAGACCCACTTTCTCCTACAAGGTTTTCTTCCACTGAGGAGGATGCTTCTTTTCACATGCAACAAGATATACCAAGAAAGGAAAAGGCCAAAACTCCTTCTCCTCCACCAGCTTCTACCAATATTCCATTTCCTTCAACTCAAGTTTGAGTTACAGCTTTCATCTGACTTTAATTTTCAAATTTAAGTTCAAGCTCTTATTAATCACTCTATCTTTTCATATAGAACACCAAGACTTAGTGTCCTCTTGGTAATGATGATTTATCCTTAGATCTCAATTTCCTTAACATTCCTTCAATATCCGTGTTTAGTCCTCTTCCTGCTCCGGATCAAATTGTCAAACCTAAAGAATCTCTAAAATCATTCCTTAATTTGGAGATTATTGGACTTAGAGAAATACAGATATCTACTTTGCTTAGTGATCTGAGAATTCTAGAGCAAAATACAAAGTCAAGAGCTGTTTCAAGTTTTGAGGGATCAAATGATTTGGAGCTTTACACATTTGGATGATTCCAATGCTGCTCAATTGGATGCTTCAAAACACTTACACCTTTTTCACCAGCAAAAAGAAAACTTTTTGGCTGCAGAGGCTAAGGTAAAGCAAATAGGATTACTGAAAGTGAAGCTAGAGCATCCTTTGATCAGAATGAGCAGGCGATAGTAGAACTAGAGGCCAAGCTTCAAACCCTCAAGAATAAGAGGGAACTTCTTCATCAGAATAAAGTTATGGCTAAGGAATACAAAGCTGCTACTTCTATGGTAAAAAACATAGGACAAGCCTTAGCTAATCAGAAGGATGCTGTGATTAAGTGGATGAAGCAAGAACATGAAGCTATGACTACCAAGCAAAGATGCCTAGAGATTTGGGACACTTTCAAGGGATTTGACTTTGATTCCATTTGATTTCCATGTCTTTATTATATAACTTGTGTATTCTGATGTTAGCCTTGAGTTTAGGCTTCTGGATACTTATTTCCTTTGAGGATTTTCGGGATTTTTCATGGCTTGTTAGCCTATGATGAATGCTTAGAGATTATGCTATGGTGCAATGTTGATGAATTATTCTGGATATATGTTTTAGCAAAAACTTTTGCATTTCACACAACAATTCACATACTTAACTCCACAGCCATTTATTGCATTTTGAAAAAGCTTATTTTTCAGTAAAAATGTTGCTGAAATTTTATCACTTTACTGTTCACAGCACTGTTCAAAACAAACTTTAAAATAAAAATGACACACAAAATAAACAAACTTCTTTATTTATTATATTTCAAAAAGATAGCTATATACGCCATCTTATATTCAAACTATGACAAAAATACCACCAATATATTTAGTGGTCATTTGGCCAAAGGCCATTACCAAATTTTCAGGCTTCTTCTCTCATCTCCCACATAGTGGAAAAATATTTCTTTAAATATCTGCCATTGATGAACCTTTTATGTGGAATTCTATCAAGGCTTGCTAACCAGTATGCATTACCATCTAAAACCTGATGAATTTTAAATGGACCTTCCCAATTAGGAGACCATTTCCCAAGCTCTCTATCTTTAGCCCCAGGTGGCAAAATAACTTTCCAGACCAGATCACCTTCTTCAAATTTCTTCTTTTTGATTCTTTATTATAGAACTTGGAAACTTTCTTCTTTTGAACTATCATACTGGTGAAAGCTCTCAACCTCTCTTCGTCCACCTCTTCCAATTCCATCAATATAGCTTTAGAGAATTCTGCTGGTGTCATATCATTTTGTTTTGCAACTTTCAAAGAAGGAACACAGACTTCTAAAGGAAAATTAGCATCATGTCCAAAGGTAAGAGCAAAAGGATTGGTACCAGTAGCTTCCCTTTTTGAAGTCCTATATGCCTAAAGAGTCTCAAACATAATTCTTGGCCAATCTTTTGGGTTATCTTCTAATAACTTTTTCAGTATGCCAATGATAATTTTATTGGAGGCCTCAGTCTGACCATTAGCTTGAGCATAGTGTGGGGTTGAACTCAAGTGCTTGATGCTATAATCTTCCATGAATTCCTTAATTTCATCACCAGTGAACATTGTTCCTTGATCTATTGTGATAGTCTGGGGAATCCTAACCCTGTGAAGATATGCTCCTTGATGAATGAAATAACATCTCTTTTTTCTACTTTCTTCATAGGGATTGCTTCCACCTATTTTGTAAAATAGTCAGTAGCCATAATCATAAAGCTATGGCCTTTAGAAGAAGATGGATAAATTTTCCCAATAAGATCTATGGCCCAACCTCTGAATGGCCATGGTTTTATCATAAAATAAAGATCATGAGCTGGTACCCTTTGAATGCTTCAATGTTTTGGCACTGTTGACATCCTTTTGCATATGTGTTACAATCCTTCAGAATTAAGGGCCAAAAATACCTATGCCTATGGATTAACCATCTTATTTTCCTTCCAGCTTGGTGAGCACCACAAACACCTTCATGCACCTGTTTTAAAATCTTCATGGTTTGAGGAAATGAAGGGCACCTCAACAGTAGTCCATCAAGAGTTTTTCTGAAAAGTTCATTCTCAATCAAGACGTAATTTAAGGACTGAGCTCTGACTCTGAATGGAACCTTCTTAGTAGGATTTTCTAAGTAACTTTTAATGTCAGTAAACCAATAGCCTGCTACATTCAAATCATTATTGAAGGATTCAAATTGCAACCCTCTTTCATGGATGGAAGGGTAAGCTTTTTTCTGCCAAAAATCAATTTATGAGTTAATTCTTCTAACATTCTTAAACCATATGCAACCAGAGACAATTCATCAGCTTCCCAATTAGATTCTCTAGGTATATGCATATAAGAGACATTTTTAAAAGAATCAACATGTTGAATAGCAGTAGTAAAATAAGGTGCTAAAGACATGCTTGTGCATCTATACTCTTATGTCAACTGTTTAATTACAAGCTGAGAATCTCCAACTATTAATACCTCTTTAGCTCCAAGATCTTGGAGAATTTCAAGGCCTATGATCAGGGCCTCATACTCAGTTTGATTATTGGTGCATTCAAAGTCCAATGTGAAACTGAGGGCTGTTTTTATACCAAAAGGTGAAGTGATCACCACACCAGCCCCAGCTGACTTGTCTGTGGATGATCCATCAAATTTTAATACCCAAGGCTGAACATTAATTCCACATACTGGAACATCTTCTTCCTCCATAGCTCCCTGAGTAGGGTGATCAGCCAAAAAATCTGCTAATACTTGTCCTTTTACTGATTTTTGAGGATGATACACCAGTGAAAATTTAATCAAGCTTAGCAACCATTTTCCGATTTTACCTAACAAGACTGGTCTGTTCAATATGTATTTCATCAAATCAGTCTGTGAAATGACATTTACTCTATGCTTCAAAAGATAATGGCTTAATTTAGTACAAGTATAAAGTCAGACATAATTTTTTAATAAAAGAGTATTTTATTTCAGTAGGAGTTAAAATTCTACTAAGATAGTATATAGCCTGCTCATGTCTTAATGCATTATTCTGAGTTAAAAGACAACTAATTGACTTATTTGCGGCTGAAATATACAATCTCAATGGTACTCCCTCTCTTGGGGGAACTAAAACATGTGGCTTAGACAAATAGCCTTTAATTTTATCAAAGGTACATTGATGTTTTTCTTCCCATTTAAATTCAGCTTCCTATCTGAATTTAAGCAAATTGGAAAATTCTTTAGTTTTCCCAGCAAGGTTAGAGATAAACCTCCTCAAATAATTAAATTACCCTAAGAATCTCTGAAGCTCTTTCTTAGTCTGAGGCGGCTTAGCTTCAAGCACTACCTTTGCCTTGTTCTTGTCAATTTCCACTCCTCTTTAATGCACAAGAAACCTTAGAAAGTTTCCAGCTTGTACACCAAAAGCACATTTAAGAGGATTAAGCTTCAAATGATAAATTCTCATTCTTTCAAAACTTTTTCTCAGATGAGAAATATGGTCAGAGTCCTTTTTAGATTTTATCACTACATCATCAATGTAGACCTCCATATAATAACCGATCATGTCATAAAAAATAGCATTCATAGCCCTTTGGTATGTTGCACCAGCATTTTTTAAACCAAAAGGCATGACTAGCCATTCAAATATTCCTATTGCTCCTGGACATCTGAATGCGGTCTTAGAGACATCTTCCTTTTACAATGAAGATTTGATTATACCATGAGAAACCGTCCATAAATGATAGAAGTTCATTCCTGGAGGCAGCATCAATTAACATATCAGCTACAAGCATAACATAAATATCTTTAGGAGTGGCTAAATTCAAATCCCTAAAGTCTATGCAAACTCTCAGTTTACCATTCTTTTTCATCACAAGAACTCTATTAGAAAGCCACTCAGTGTACCTGGTTGGCCTAATGAAGCCAGCTTTGAGCAATTTTTCAATCTTATCTTTGACTTTTAATTCTACCTCCTTTGACATTCTCCTGGGAAGTTGTTGAAAATGATGAAATTCAGGCTTTATAGGAAGGCGGTGCTCAACTACCTCTCTATCTAGCCCAGGCATCTCTGTGTAGTCCCATGTAAAACAATCTTTGAATTATTTCAATGGTGCAATTAACTCCTTTTTTACTTCTTCTTTTAACAAAGTACTAACATAGGTGATTCTTGGCTCTCTTTGTGCCAAGATTAATTTCCTCTAGAGGGTCTTGAACTTTATACTGATCATCTTGAAGGCGTTGTGATGCCTCCTTGACATTTTCTATCTACAGTTCGTCAACATCCTCAAACTTTTCTTCACCTATGATTTTCATTCCATTTACCTCTAATTCTTCATTAACTATTTTATTTGTAATTTGTTGCATCAAACACTTATCCATAGCAGTTGCAGCTACTGCCAATTCTTTCTCTGTGTGTCTAATCATTAATTTCTTTAATTATTGGCTTCTCCATCGGCCAGTAGGTGTAAGGCACGATAGCTTTCTCTTTGTAAATCAAATATGAATGTTTCTAGAATTTTGCTTCCATGTCTTCCCTAGAGAAATGGATATTTCTAGGATCTCCATTCATTCTTCTTCCAGAAAATCTGAGAGGCCCCAGGCTGACATCATAAAATCTAGCCTCCAAATTGTCTGAACATGTACTAAATGGCTTGTTATCAATCCAAACCACTTCAACATCATTATCTTTCCAGAATAGAAGGAACTGGTATAAAGAAGATGGCACACACCAATTAGCATGAATCCAATCCCTTCTAAGTAGTGCATTATAGCTAGCACTTGATTCCACCACAAAAAAGGCAGTAAGTGACTGCCTACTTCCAACAGTGATCTCAATTGGTAAAACCCCAGACACTCCTATGATTTCTTCTATAAAAGTTAAAACAGTTATATTAGTAGAAATTAAATCCTCTTTACTTTTACTAAGAGAACTCAAAAGTCTGAGTGGTATCACATTTATGGCTGAACCACTATCCGCAAGAATTCTGGAAAATGTTTGCTATTTAGGTGAGCATTTATTTAACGAGGTTTTATATGTTTGGTCATTTCTAGAGATGGCTTTTCAAGGATCACTCTTTTAGGTTGATCAGGCCTAATAGCCTGAATCACAACTCTATTTAGGTGCTCTACTGGTTCCCTTGATGAGGTTGCCCCCTAAGTGTTATGAGATTCATTTTCCTCAACATCTGCATCATGAATTCCTGAGGTAGCATGACTGAGGTAGTAGCACACCCATAATGGAATGGGTTATCCCCTATCTCCAATGCATCAATCTCTATATCCTCATCTAGCTCCATGCTTCCCTCAAAGTTAACCTTTTGAGAACCAGAGCTCCCTATAGACTCCTCTTTACTAGCAATTGAATCTTCAGTAGACAATCTCCTGAATTTAAACTTGTTAACAAGTTCCACATCTTCCATTACTTGATATTACACCTACTGTTCTTTCTCTTTTCTTTCAGTAGCACGTTGCCTTTGAAACCTTATTTTTTATGTGCGAGTCAAGCGTTGTGGGAATTTTTTGTGCTCCATGCACTGTCAACCCTTGCTAGGATTCACAGGTGGTGGCACAACAAATCTTAGTTGTTTTCTAGTAAACCTTGGGGCAACCACATTCTCCTCCCTTCTAGGTCTATGCCTGTAATTATTATATACATTCCCAGAGAAGTTAAAGTTATGAAAAAATTTTGATCTTTGAACTGGAAACTTTTCTTGCCTTTTGAATGAATTCCAGTTCTGAGCAGGTCTCCAATTGTTTCCAGTTTTGTTTGGTTGCTTCCAATTATTCCCATGGAATTTCTGGCGCTAAGGTAGTTTTGGCCTGGGTGTCCATTTCCCTCATCTGGGTCCACTCCTGGGTTTAAGGCTGTAATCGAGCCGAGCCGAGCTGAGTTTTAGCATGCTCGGGCTCGGCTTGGCCCAAATAAACTATGTTCGAGCTCGGCTCGAGCTCGGATAAAATTAGAGATATGGAGTTCGAGCTCGGCTCGAGTCGAACTCGAGCTTGTTCACGAAAAAAGCTCATTTGTGTTCATAATGGATTGTTTAGTTGCTCGTTTGATTGCTTGTTTGATTGTTTGTTTGTTTGATCGATTAGTTGCTCGTTTGTGAGCTCGTTTGATTGTTCGTTTGTTTGATCGATTAGTTGCTCGTTTGTGAGCTAAAAATTGATAAAGCAGCCAATATATATATATATATATAACAAATAAATTAACAATAATATTAATTAAAGCAAATATAATTAAAACAAATAAATTAACAATAATATTACAGTCCATCCAAATGGAAATAATATTAACAATAATGCTTTAGATTCTACATCATTTGGGTTGGACAAACGGTGTCCGTCTCCATCTTTGAATTTTGGTGTTGTTTGGAACTCCTTTCATGTCTCCACTGAATCTCGTTCTGCCAGAAGCTCCTGGGTAAGCATTACTTTGTCATAAACTGGACATTACCATTGCCAGCAAATCAAATGACAATCAAGGCAAAAAAAAATAACTTGATTTCAATTCTTCATAATGGCATTATTTCCAGAAATCAAAGAATTAATCAATTTTTAAATCAAGTTTTCATCAGGCTATTTGGAGTAAGAAAACGATCAAGCTCATTGCTTGCGTTGAAGAAAAGATTGAACACAAACAACCATAAATATTCACATCTTTT